>PVLC010004044.1:0-32926 GCA_004027655.1 Graphiurus murinus
GATACTGGGGATTGAACTCAGGGGCATTCTACCTCCGAGCTACACCCCCAGCCCTATTTTTTATTCTTTATTTTGAAACCGAGTCTCACAAAGTTGCAGAGTGCCTCACTAGGTAGCTGAGGCTGGCCGCGAACCCGGATCCTCCGGTCTCAGCCTCCCGAATGCTGGGATTACAAGCGTGCGCCACCACACCCGGCTTTCTATTTTAGTTTTTTAAAACTCAGTTGTATTCCATCATGTTTGCTCTAGTTAAAACTTCCTCTCTACATGTAGCCCCATGTGGTTATTTATGATATGTCATGCTTGTTCTTCCTCTCACTGACCCCAGACCCAACACACACAATAGCTGATGACCATAATAAAACCTAATGATCAGTGACAGTGTTATGCAAATATCACCGGAAAGACCTCTTGGAAAAGCCTAATTGATAATGCCTATGGACCATAATAAAGACCTAGTCCCAGAGGTCTCTCTCTTTTACTCCCCACTCACTGGTTGAACTTCCTGCGGCCTCCAGACTTCCTATCATCCCTCATGGGCACCTCTTTTCTCTCATGGATCTGTGCATAATAAGATGTTTCTGTTTCATGTGTTTTATTGTCCTGCCTCCGCAGTGTCTTGCTTGACCAATAGACACAATCCTAACTCTCCTCCTGGCCAGTGCTCTCCTAGAGGGTTTCTGTCTTGGAAGGAATAAATGGGACATTGGTTAGATAAAAGCCACAAGTATGTCTGCCAGTATAATCAAGAGGAACCCCTGAACATGGATTGGACACGTAGGCATTAGTCTATTCACCAGGACAGAGAAGTATTCTGTAAAGAGAACACTATAAACATCCACAGCCACTTCTCCTGAAGCCCTATCATGACAGAGGTAGATTTTATAGCCCCTCTAGAGAAAGAGACCTCAAGGTCAAATTAGAGGAAAATATAACACATTTTATCAGGCAGAAGAATAGCATAATTATAACATAAAATGATTCTATATTAATGCAGTAAAGTTTTTCCTATGTCAACTCAAATTTTTTATAATATATTAGGATTGAGTTTGGAAGCAGAGGTGGGATATATTATTTTTTATACTTATTTGATGTTAAGTAGCATACATGTGTAGTTCTTTTTTATATCACCATTGCCTATTTGCATATTATTTGCTTATGGTTAAAACTGCTACTTATCCTTCACTATTCATTCTCCTCTTCTTCTGTTTTAATAAAACCTCTATTCTAGATGTCAGGAATAAAGACTACATTTCCCAGTCTCCTATGCTGACACATGGGATGACATGAGTCAGATCTGACAAAAATTGTTCTAAGTGGAAATGCAGTGCTACAGCTTTCTTAAAAGAAAGTTGGCACTTACCATTCATTTTAAATTTCTTCATACCTTCATCCTTCTTTCTGGCTAGAATGCAAACACAATGGCTTGAGGAAGAAGGCCATATACTATGAAACATAAGTATAGAAGGATCCTAGGTCCTTGAAAACTTCATGTGTCAGAGCTGCTACTATCAGCTGGACTGCCTATAGTCACCTGTTCACAAAAGAGAAAAGTAAATACCTAAATTACTTTAAGTCATTATCTTTCAAGTCTCTACTACTCGACTCAATCTTAACTGAATTTAAGAAACCTTTGTATATTATGTGTTGTAGAAGTACCCAGTGATTTTTCACCATAGCTTTGAAAAGTATTTTTAACTATTTAATAGCAAAGGTGCTGAAGTTAAACCAGCTGGGGGCAAATCTGCTAGCAAGTTACTTACCTTCTCTTAACCACAGTTTCCTCATTTTTAAAAAGTCATTTTAATAGTAACTTTCTTCCTAGGTTTTTTTTTTGTAGAAAGGAGAATATGAATATAAGAGGATTATACATAGTAAGCTCGATAAACAGTACATATTAGTATTATTGATTTTCTGCAGTACTGCATGATCCATGACTTAAAAACTTCTAAAGTTCTTGATATAATATACAAGAGTCACAGTAATTGCTTTGCTTAAAAAAAATATAGTTGGAATACTAACTTCTAAATATTCCGGTAGATTGGCTCATGATACACATGTGTTTGTGAAGATTTCTTTTTTAAAATTTTTTATATTAATTGGTGCATTGTAATCATACATCTTTGTCAGGTACAAGCTGATAAAGGCATATATGCACACATTTCTCATTTAACCCCTTCCCCAATTCCCACCCCGCTCCCTCACCCTCCTTTCTTCTCAAGTTCAGTTTAGTGATTGACCTTGATATATTTGTGATAGTACATCGTGTGCATTAGGGTGGCCCCCCCAGTCCATCCCCTTCGGTTAAGTCAACTTCTTTGCTCATCTAGGGTTTCTCCTTTTTCATCTGGAGGAAGATTTCTGGTTGAAGCTTTTTATTATTTATTTTTGTAGTGCTGAGGATTGAATCAAGGGGCATTCTACCTCTGAGCTACATCCCCAGCCCTTTTTATTTTTTGATTTAGTTTTGAAACATGGCCTTGCTTAGTTGCTGAAAGTCTCATTAAGTTGCAGAGGCCTATCTTGAACCTGTTAGCCTTCTGTCTTAGCTTCCCAGGTACTGGGATTATAGGCATATGCCACCATCCCACGAATAATTGATGCTTTTTGAAAACCATTTAAGATACCCAGGAGTGGTATAACTGGGTGATTTGGTAGGTTGATTCTCATTCTTCTCAGGACCCTGAACATTAATCTACAAAGTGGCTGTACTAATTTGCAATCCCACCACTAATGTATCAGAATCCCTACTTCCCCACATCGTCACCAGAATTTATTATTGTTTGTGTTTTTGATGCTTGCCATTCTAATTTAGGTTAGGTGAAATCTTGGTGTAGTTTTATTTTGCATCTCCCTGACTACTAATGATGTTTAACATTTTTTTCTTATATTTATTGACCATTTGTATTTCTTCTTTTGTAAAGTGTCTATTTAATTCATTTGCCCATTTTTTGATTGGGTTATTTGGGTTTTTTTGGAGATGTTTCTTGAGTTCTTTGTATATTCTGTATATTAGACCTCTATTGGAGGAGTATAAGACCACCATAATAATGCATGCATATTTATGTTTATAGCAGCACAATTCATAATAACTAAATTATGGAAGTAGCCTAGGTGTCATCAACAGATGAATGGATTACAAAATTATGGGATGTACAAACAATGGAATTTTACTCAGCCATAAAGAAGAACAAAATCATGCCATTTGCTGGAAAATGTATGGTTCTGGAGAACATTATGCTAAGTGAGATATGTTTTCTCACATATATGGAAGCTAGGGAGTAATAAGGATACCAGCGGGACTTTAGATAATGGAGGAGAAACTCCAGTGGAGCCAGGGAGGTGGTCTAGAGGAGGGTGGTGGTGGTGGTAGGATAATTAATGAAGCAAGCAAACAATTCCATTATGATTTACTGCCATCAGCTTTATGTATATATGTCAGCATATCAATGTTAATCTCAATACCCTATATGGGAAAGGGGGGAATGGAGAAGGAGCCAGGAGAAAGCCCACTAAGTGCCATGTGTGTGCATGTCACTAGGATGTTTTCCCTGATATGTGGAAGCTAGGGAGAAAATGGGATACAAGAGGTACTCTAGACAAGGGAGAAACCTTAGTGGAGTGATGGAGGAGACCTAAAGGAGGGAAGTGGATGAGGGGAGGGAGACTCAATGAAGGAAACACTTCAATGGACATGATATACATACAAAAATTTATCAATGTCAGTCTCTATGTGGGTGGAATCTCAGAGGGTAGAGAGGCTTGCTGAGTGTTATGTGCATATATGTCTCTATCACTCTGAACCTCAAGATGATATATGATTACAATACACAAATAAAAAATATTATCAATGAATTTGCTTCCTTTAATAAAATCAGGAAATTGAGACATATTTTTGCTTTCACTATAAATAAAATATTTAAAGTTAAAAACTTAAGTGTTCAAGTGCTTTTCATTTTGTAACTGCTGACATATTTTAATAGATATTATAGAATTGACTTTCATTTTGAACTTTTAATTTAGAATTGTTCTAATATTATTTTTCCAGATCTCATCCTGTTCAATGTCTAAGTTTCTCCTTACATGATTATTGTAATGAAATAGAAATAATGTCTTAATTCAGTTGCCATGATATAGTATCACTATATATCATTCAGTCATTCATGTTCCATTAAACCTCAGCAGGATTAATAACAAGTAGCTTTTAGCTATGTTAATTTACTTGATGTTTGGTTCAATAGTGTTTTCATAGGATTTTCAATTTCTGTAACATACATATGAAGAGGAGAAATAAGAGAAAAACAATTGAAGAAACCAAATGTTAGAATCATAGACGTTTCCAAAAAAACCTCTATTGAGTTAATGATGTAAAAGTTAGGTTATTAGTTGTTCCTCCTGATTACTCTACTTTGTTGTGTTTTGTTTCTCATCCAGAAATTATTTACATATACTTTTAGATCTAGAGTTTAAGTGTGCATAGTATTTTGGGAAAAGGAAAATATTTCACTACTTTTCTTCATAGTTGTCTCTTCATCATAACCTATGTCATAAAGTCTATTTTTAAATCTTAGTGGTTAAGAACACAAATATTATAATTGGGCACATGTTTTTCAAATATAGATATATCACTTACTATCTGTGTAACACTTAGAGTATCCCAGGGCTAAAACTTTGGTTTGTTTTTCTTCTGTTTCTATAGTGTTGTTGGTCTCATCCACTCATATTTTTTAAATACCATCTATATGTTTGTTAATAAAATTATATGGTCAGCCTAAATTTTTCCCTCAATTATAAATTTGTATGTGTTGCTGTTTTCTTGACATCATCAAATGAATGTCGAATACTTTTCTTCAACTTAATATGTCTAATCTGGGGATGGTGGTCCACAACTGTAATCCCAGTACTTGGAAGGCTGGGTTTGTGACTAGGACACTGAGACAGGAGGATCACAGATTCTAGGCCAGCCTCAGTAACTTAGCAAGACCCCATTTGTTGTTGTTGTTGGTTTTTTTTTTTTTTTTTTTGCAGTACTGGGGATTGAACTCAGGGGCATTCTACCTCTGAGCTACACCCCCAGCCCTATTTTTTATTCTTTATTTTGAAACCGAGTCTCACTAAGTTGCAGAGTGCCTCACTAGGTAGCTGAGGCTGGCCGCGAACCCGGATCCTCCGGTCTCAGCCTCCCGAATGCTGGGATTACAAGCGAGTTCTGGGTATTTTTAAAAATACCCCATTTGTAAATTTAAAAATAATAATAAAATAAAAGGTTTGGAGGTGTAGCTAAGGGGAAAAAAAAAAACCTTAACATTCCCAAATTTGAACTTTTAACCTCCCATTCCAAAAAAGTTACCTGCAAATTTCTCCTTCTTGATTAATGGCAATTTCATCTCTGTAGTTGCTCATACCTAAAATCTTATACTCACCTTTGACTCATTTCTTATACTCATATTCCCCATTCAGTTCATCTTCAAAATATATACAATGGCTGGCCACTTCTCTTCACCTTTGTTCATGTAAACATCATCTTTCATATGAATCATTGTAATAGCCTGCTAATTGGTTTTGGTTTTCTTTCTTATGTCATTGCACCTCTGATGTCTCTTCTCTTAGCAGCCAGAGTTATCCCTTAAAATATATCATTTATTTGTTAAACCGTTGCAACTTTTCCCCATTCCACTAAAAGTAAAGGCCCAAGTTCTCATGAAGGTCCATAAGGTACTTCCACAATATCTTTTATAGCTTATCTCCTATTACTTTGATGCTCACCCATTCTTTTCCTTATTCTTTCTTGAATACTGTGGGCTTGCTCCCACCTCAGGCCTTTTCCACCAATTTTCTCCTCTGTCTGGATTACTCTTTCCCAATATAACTTCATGAATCCCTACCTTATCTCTCTGATATTTATTTGTTATCTTTACATGTAGATTTTTCTTGATCATGCTATTAAAGAATTGTTTTCCCATCCATATTTCTGATACCCTTTATCTTTTTAAACATTTGTCTGTGTTACTTATCATCATGTTATTATTATTATTTTAGGTGATTTTATGTAATCAAATATATTTGCTTGTTTGTTGAAATTTGATGTTTACTCCTGATAGTTTATATGCTATGTACATTTATAGGCTTTGTCTTCTATCAAAATACAAACACCCCCAGAAGGGGCAAAATATTAAAAGCCCTTACTAATTTACATTATAATGTAAGTGTTCACAGTAAGAAAGCATTACTGTCTATAGTGTCTAGATTAAAGAGTATGAAGGCAATGCATATTTGTATCATTAGTCAAAGGATGGTCTATAAAGAGCAGCCATGGGCTGTTGCTAACATTTAATTACATGTCTTTATTGGTTTACTATAGGGATATTATAGAGTTAATTTCAGACACTTCATATTACTCTCAATGTGATACCCCCAAAAAGTAAGGCTAGAAAACAGAAATGGTCTTAGGATGCAGTCATGAATGAAAAGGCACAGATGTTAATGTGGTCAAAGCAGCAGTAACTTAACGTCTCAAAAAAAACTTGGGTCTTCTTTAAAGTAATTACTTTGCTTTCATCAATAATGAGTAACAGCCCCAGAAACCTTTCTCTCCTGTCAAATACTAAAACTTCTATGTTGATAGTATGCAAAACTACACTTCACGTGGCTTTTTATATTAAAAAGTTCATATTATAGAAAAGCACATGCTCTTTGAAACAATCCACATTAAAAGAAAGAAAAGGCCCAACTAATGACAAACAAGGAATATAATCTCTAATATTTTCATATTCTTAAAGAGCACACAGAGGAAACAGAGATGTCCTGCTGTCCTTTGACACCACCACTCACCAAGGTTATATCAATACAAGCAAAGTAATAAGATATATTTGGACTTCTACACTAGCTGTTTCATTTTATTACACATAAAATGACTCACCATGATGAGTGAAATCATTGGAAATTGTATAAATGTTACTGTACAATTCAACTATAGTTTCAAAAGCCCTACTATGCAATAGTATTTTCTGTTGCACTTTAAGAGCTTGGACAATGGGTACATTCTGGCCACAGGAATCCCTTGATTAAACTTTCTAAAGAAGAAATTAACCTGAAAAAGAGGTTCAAAATATGGGTTATAGAATGGAGAAGGCAGTTAGCAGGAACAAGACTGACTCTTGCTCACTATTTTCATTTGCTATTGTTATCAAATAGTTTTTAAAGCCCTCATTTCTTTATTATTTGGTAAGCCATGCCATAGGTGTCACTTAATCATATATTTAAATGCAATAATTCTTAGAGTCCTATTAATCTCTGGAAATAGTTATGTTACTTTTTCCTATTTAAGATACACTTTCTATCTCTCGTACTTGTGGTTTGGCCTTGTGACTAGGGAGACTATATGTCTTGGATTGCCCTGAGAAATTTTGATTTATGATTACTATAAGTCAATTATTACCTACTAGTTATTTTAGAACTCTGTTTATTCCCCAATGATTTAAAGTTATATGGTCTCCCTGAAGAGAGCCACTTTAGTTCCTGGATCCAAAAGATTTTTTGAAGCTATTTGGATTGTAGTTGCACTAATGGTATCAAATAAATAACTCCAGAAAGCAAAGTATCATATTGCGTAATTGTCTGTATCAGTACTATAATTAACATCAGAAACTTTATTTCTCTGCTCTGCTGATAATTTTGCTGTTGATTTTATAGCATTCATTCATTCTCCTGCCCTAGATATGTGAGTGCATAAAATTCTACTCCTTTAGAATGTTTATTTAAATAAAATGATTATTTTTAATTAAAATATTGGCACCTCTTCTCCAAATATACTTTAGTTAGAATGCTGTATTCACAAGAAAACAATGTTTCCTGTTTATAATTTTATTGGTACATTATAATTATGTATCATATCAAGATAAAAAGTGATACACACATACATGAACACATTTGTTGTATTTCCCTTCACAGCCTACCCCCTGAAAACAATGGTTTTCTTTAAAACTTATTTAAATTCTTGTGTTACAGTATGCTGGCATGCTTTAGGCACTAAAGATAAGGTCAAATTTGCTTATAACAGTTTATTGTGGTAAACGTCGCCTGAGTTTTGTGCAAAGATAGTATTATTAAGTATTTAAATTCTTAATAATTCATCTGAATTTAGAGATAATTTCTGGAATGTTTGGAAATACAGTGTATTCTGAAAAATTTGATCTTTTCCTCAACCAATGATTGAGTGTCTTTAACACATGCTTATTTTTTTCTAAAACTGTATTTCCGGCTCCTACTTATGATATAAAAACCTAAAAAGATAACTACTCTGTTTTAACAAGAAAAAGAAAACATAAAATGAACAAATTAAAACTTTTTAAATAAGTATCAGAGAGCTTACTGTAAAGTATTATAAATTTATAGAATCCCTGGGAGTCATGGTGTGCTAGTCAGTTTTTCATCACTATAACAAATGCATGATAAATACATTAGATAAATCAATGGATAAAAAGGTTTGGTTTGGCTCATGGTTCTAGAAGTTTCAATCAATGATCAGCCCTATTGGTATGGGCCTCTGGTAGAACATCATGGCAGGGGTGCATGTCAGAGCAAAACACTAGCCTGAAATTATAAAAGAGACTAAGACATCCCCCAAGATCCCAGTCTCCATTTTGGGGATCAAGTCTTTATATCATGGATATTTGGAGGATATTTAGAATCCAAATTTATCTCATGGACAGGAGCTATGAGTTACTTATGGACTCCTTTGCATAGACCTCATTGCATGCTCAGGAGAAAGAAGGGGAGAAGTTGATGAGAGCTTGGAAATGTGAAATAACCACTACAAGAAAGCACAAAGCATCATCTACATCCTTCTCCTCTATCTCCCTTATGAAATAAGAATTTCAAGCTGTTGAGGAAGAGTAGCAAATGTTGGTATCTTCAGGGAACAGTTGGAAATCCATTGTGACTTGAGAGAGGGAGCAGAACAAAACTGTAATGCTCTAGGAGAGGGTCAAGAGAAGTCTTCAGAACATGTACCACTTAAGGAGGATAAGAATCCTGAGACCTCCACCCCCCTTGAGGCCCAGGAAGATATCAGCTACTTAAGAGGAAGGCTTATTATCCAAACAGAAAACATACTTCCAAACCCAAGTACCACGATAGCAAACACTGAATATCCTGTAGAGAGAACAATTTATTAGGATAAATGTTGTGGCATGGAGAGAATTCTCCCAAAATATATGCTCACAGAAAAAAAAATCTGGTGGGGGAGTGGTAGAACAAAAACCGAAAAACTCTGGTAATATAGCCTCAGAACTAAGCACAAGGTAATAGTAGAAGAAACTTAAGTGAGTGGTACAAATCAGATAACCAGACCAACAAGAATATACCAACTGAGCTCAGCCCATGAGCAATTTTAGTGTAAGAAGAGGTGCATTCATTTCCAGGCATAAATAGTATTTTCCTCAGTGTTTATTGTCCTCAACAAGATATTCAACAAAAAATAATGATATACATAAAGAAGCAATGAAAACAAAATAAGTGTAAATAAAAACAGAACCAAAACAATTGATTGAGCAGAAGGCATGATCAGCCTGAATTAATATGAATATATAGTTAGTTTTAATCTGTTCAGGCAGCTATAAGAAAATAACCGACTGAGTAATATATAAACAACAGAAATTTATTGCTCACTGTTCTGATAGCTGGAAAGACCAATATCAAGATACAAGAAGATCTAAAGTTTGGTGAGGGCCTGTTCTTCATGTATTGTGCCAACTAAGTATCTTCACATGACAGAAGGGGCAAACTCTCTAAAATTCCTGTTTTCTCATTCATGATGATGAAACAAACCGTCAAGACCTAATCACCTTACCAAAGAAAACCTTACCTTTTAATATTGTTCCCTTAGGGGCTAGGATTCAACATATAAATTTTGAGGGGTACACAAACATTTACACCAAAGTATAGGCCAATATAGATTATCTAATCAGAGACCATTAGAAAATATTATAAAGCAAATGAACAAAGTTCCAGAAAACTATAGGATTATAAGAAACATAAATTTGTATATGTAATGAGATCCATCTATGTATGTATCAATTCATTTGAAGAATGGGATTTCCAGAAAACAGGAAAATGAGAAATTGGCAAAAAAGAATATTTGGAAAAATAATGGCTGAAAATCTCCCAAATTTTATGAAAAAAAAAAATCACACACTCAATAAACTCAACCTGCTCTCAGCAGAATAAACTCAAAGATATGCACACCTAAATATATGAGTCAAGTTGAAAAACATCAAATATGAGAAAAATTTTAAAATTAGTAATAGAAAGAATAAATACTTCATAAATACATAGTATTTTCAATAAGACTTAAGCTTAGTTCTGTTCTGAAACCTACAAGGCCAGAAAACAATAGGATGAAATGTTTAAAATGTTGAAAGAAATAAAAACCTTTTAAACAAATTCTATAACCAGCAAAACACACTTATAAAAATGAAGAATGTTATAATATCTCACAAGCTACACCCTTTCATTTCAAATTCCTATTTCCACAATCAAACTTCAGGTATTATTAATTTTTTCAAATAAACACAACATTTTCTGAGTTTTAAAATGTTACCAAATATCTACATAGGGTCTCTAATGCAGGAGAAAACTAACATGGGCACAATAAGAAAAAAGACACTATAACAAGCATTAAAATCTAGTAGAATAGGGAGCTTGTTGACCAATCTCCCCAGAAAAGCAGCAATTTGGATGGTGAAAACAATTTTTAAGGAAAGTTTCTGGAAATTCTCCTAAAAGTATGTATTGAAGAGTTATTAACTGAAGAAAATATATTAAATATCATTAAGAGTAGTGAGTATGTCTCATTTGAGCCTGTACATCCATGACATACATATCAGTTATGTATTACAGAAGCTTTAACTCAAATGCTGTGTCCTAGGAAAGAGAGGCCAAGAAGACAGAAGGTCTGTATTTCACCCCAACTTCAGAATGGATGTATTCAAAGAAGGGCAGCCTGACTACATTTCTAACTTTTATTCCAAATCATATTTTGCAGAAACTCTTCCAGGCAGCTGTTGCCAAGAAAATCAAGGCATCTTTCCTCAATCCAGTCTACACAGAGTATAAGCTTTACACCAGATGAGATAGCCTAACAATATTGGGACATCAAATGCCCTGCATAAGCTTGCTCATTGGGTGGAAATCACATTGTTGAGAAGAGAAAACCAACAAGAACAGGTGCTTCTAGCACTCTCAATGCCCATATATAGAGCAATATGTCTTCACAGGAATGGAGGTTATCTTCTCTTCTCTTTATACTGCAGCCAGTTATTCATTTACAAGGTGAGTCTGGCTCTATGCTGCAATCCTCTTGGTGAAACTCATGTTATGTGAATAATCCACTCCACATAGTTGCAGCTCCTCTGAGTGGACTAACATCATTTGGAACAGAGAATGGAGAATCCTATGTGTAAGACTGTGAACAGAAAATGAGATTTTGGTATAAAAAATGAAGAATTCTGTTAGTTCTATAATGTAAGCAAAATGTCAGAGCAACCAGAAATGGAACAAAGACAAATTTTGATAGAGATACCTAAGAAGAATGCTTCTGGGATCAATGTCAACCATGAGAGCTCGGAAGTCCATGGCCATACAATGTACTGTACCCTCTCAAATATAATCAGAGAAATATGTGAAGAACAATTGAAAGCATTTCCCCAAGAAAGAAAAACTCATGAACAGAGTTAAAGCTTATGAGCATCAAGGTCTGAAACAAAATCAATGACCAAATATTGACTGAAGAAAAAGGAACTCTGAGTTAAAACCAATATCTAGGAATTCAGCTGAAAAATGCAATCACATTAATTTCTGCCACTTTGGAAGACAATGTACTTCCTATAAATCAGAGAGGAAAACTCTAAGCTATTAATTCCTTGCTAAGGGTGAAGATACACAAATGTAAACTCCTTGAACTTTATACCAATGCCCAACCTACACAGAGGACAAAATATAAATATAGATGGAGGCTTAAAGACAACCTTTAATCAATAAGTGGCTTATGACAACTTATACACAACCACTAGGTAACCATTCTGTAAAGTAAAAATGAGGGGAAGATATGAGCAAAAACTTAGTTCTAGTGTTCTATAGTATAATCGGGTAATTTGAGAGACTTCAGACAGCCATCTTAGCACTGGATGCCCTGGCCATCAAATCTCCCTTACCTTCATAGTAATGGCAAGCTTTTGGAGCAGTGCCTAAGTGCCTTCACTTTTTGAGTAAAAAGAAATTATGGGACTCTCTTGCCTCACAATACCCAAAATTCCATATCAAAATCACATAAATCTCCACATAAATTAAGGTCAGAGTACAATCTTTGCCAGGACAGTCTTTATATCCACTAGATTTTCAGATCTTATTGATAGTGATCATGGCACACATTTCACTTTCCATAATACATCATGCTGGGACTTTTGTTTTAAAGCACTTAAGCCAGGTGTGGTGGCACATGCTTGTAATCTTCGTACTTGGGAGGCCGAGATAGGAGGATCGCAGTTTAGCGGCCAGCCTCAGCAACTTAGTGAGGCCCTCTGCCACAACTTAGTGAGACACTGTTTCCAGATAAAGGAATAAAATCGGGCTGGGGGTGTACCTTGGAAGTATCATGCCCCTCGGTTCCATCCCCAGCACCACAAAAACAAAAAACAAACAAACAAAAACCCTTTATTGGACTGTCATATTCCAGCTAGGTTATAGATAATTTAATTGGGGGACATAATAGTGTCCACAAACAGTGCATTTCAAATTCCATTCAGGCAGTGCACCCCTAGATATATCACTAACTTACCTCTTAATTCAAGGCCACTGGGCCAACTCTTACTTTATACTAACAAAAATTTTTCCCATCACTTTTTCCTATATTTAAAGTAGGAGATGTTTTGTCCCCTGATATGTATGAATACATAGGTACACACACACACACACACACACACACACACACACACACACACACACACAATCAATTATATATGAGGTTCTGTCTCAGTCGGCTTTCTCATTGCTGTGACTCAATAACATTGACCCACAAATTAGAGGAGGGAAGGTTAATTTGTTCACAGTTTTTGGAGATTTCAGGGTTCAGTCCATATCAGGCTCGTTCTACAGGGCTTGAGGCATGGCAGTGCGAAGCAGAAAGAGCAAGAGAGCAATGGTTCTGCTCTAACATGGAAACCAGAAGCAAGAGAGTGAGCAGGAGGAGGAGGAACTATATATAACCCCCCAGGTCACACCCCGAGAGATCCACTCCTCTAGTCACACTCCACCTGGTCAGGTGGCCACCCAGTAAATCCATCACAATATAACCTCACTGATGAGATCATAATCCTCGTGACTTGATTATATCAACTCTGAACATTAATTCCTGGGCTCTTTAGGAGACAGTCTATATCTAACCATAACGAGTTCTTTTTGTCAACTTCTATCTTTATAAAATTTATCTTGCCCCTTCCTATAAGGGCTGGAGGTCAGATCAAGATCAAGGGCATATACTGTTTTAGAACGTTTAATCATAGATTGTCCCACAAGGCAGGCAGCTGATGATCTCAGTGGATATCCTTTTAAACCTAAGCTTATAGCACAGCACACACACACACACCCCAAAACAAAAGTTCAAACCTGCTGGGTACAACTACACATCATTCTGTTGACTTTTGTTCTCATTACTGCTGATCTAAATGGTTTCATTAGTTTGTAATCCAGATGCCCAAACACTTCAAGTAAGACCTCATTTTAACTATATATGCAAAATGCTGAGGCCCACAGGTCATCAAGTTTGACTACACAAGTCCTACAACCCAAAGACTAAATTGACTTGCCTGTCACCAATCAAACCAGCAACTGAGGCAAATGACCTATAATGATTGGCCATACTACATAGGATAATTTTACCAAGATAATGCTAGAAAACTAAGAGATTTCATATTTATTTTCTTGGCCAATTCCATATGATTGAGAAAGTTAGATATAGGCTCCCTACATGGATGCTGTATACTTCTTGTGTTTCTTCTTCCTACTCTCAGAGTAAAATATTTTTATACTATTTAGGGCAACTTATGCACTATTATCTAACCTCCCTATCATCACCTCATTGTCACCCCAAAACAATATAATTTCAAAACATCACACTACCAATTTATACATAATTTCCCTGTGTCTTCTGATGCTTTGACATCTTGGGGCCTTGTTGATGGTAGAGATACTGCCCTTTCAGTGGTTAGCTGATTCCTAGGGATAGAAAACAATTGGAGCATAGGTTTCAAATGCAAACCAACTCTTATGAGCTTACACCCCAGCCATATCCTCTATAGGTCTATTACACTCAGGACTACAATGCCCCTATCATGAAAAACTCAAGTACAGATACCAGATAACTAGAAACAGCTCATATAGTATAAAGGCCACTTAAATTACTCAGAGTACCTAATCCTAAACCTGCTTACCCTACCTTGCCTTCTTTATTGTGGATACCACAATGAAGACTCTTGTCCATGACTTTCCCTCACTCCTTCTGCCTCCTGTCAAACCCTGATACTCCCCATGTGGCCCTGTATGATGTGCCATGCCTCCTGTTTCTAAGGATCAAGTATAAAAATTTCTTCCTTCATGACAGTAATTTCTGTGCCTATGTGTCTTGTCATACTTGATTAAAAAAAATCTCACTTACTTTTACAACAACAGTCCTAGAGAAACAGCATGTCCAAGAAGAAAGCACAAGGGAAATTGGAAAATAGTTTTAGATGAATGAAAACAAACACAACATAATATAACTTGTAAGATATTGTTAAAGCAGTGCTCAGAGGGAAATTTAAAACTATAAACATATGTATTTAAAAAAGAAAGACAAATACCACATGATCTCACTCATAAGCAGAAGCTAAAATAGTTGACCTCATAGAAGTAGAGAGTGTAACAGTGGTTACCAAAGTCTGGAAAGATTGGGAAGAGAGGTACTTGGAAAGAAGATGGCTAACAGTTACGGGAATGAATTCAGATAAGAGGAATAACTTCTAATGTTCTGTTGTACAGAAGGAAAACACTGATTGAAAATTAATTGTTACTTTGTGTAATTTCTGTGGCTTGTGGACTATTTCTAGTTATCTGGTACTTAGGGTGACTCTTGGCATATTTTAAAATAAACAGTAGAAAGGATTCTGAATGTGCCCAACACAAAGGGATGACAAATGTTTAAGATGCCAATGACCTGATAACTTCAAATTATTTTGTGCAATTATTATGTGCCTGCTGTGCAGACAATTTTTGGTTTGATTTAATCTCACTTGTTTATTTTGCTTCTTTTTCTGTGCTTGGGTATGTTTCCAAAAAATCTTGCCTATTCCAATATTTTTACCATTTCTCTTAAGTTTTATCCTAGGACTAGGGGTATAACTTGGTGTAGAGTCTTTGCCTAGCATGGGTGAGGCCCTGGGTTTGTTCCCCAGCACTACCAAAAATATTTTTTATCTTTATGATTGTATTAATATGTTGTTTAGAAATAGCTTGTTATAATAAAAAGATAATTTTTCCAAGCCTCATGGTAGCCACATAGCAAAAATCTATATTGAATCAACTAAAAATAATGATCAAAGAGTGAAAACACACTACTAGAGTATATCTATAAACATCAAAAGAAATCTGGGAGGGAGAAAATAAAATAACCTACAAAAAAAGGGATTTGAATTGTGAGTCTAACTGTATAACGTCCTATTGGTACTTTAGCAAATAACCACAAAATTTTGGTTTAAAAGAAGGAATTATCGTGATTGGAGTAATTTGACAATAGATAAACCTTAATAAAATATTATGTAAAATATATCTATTTTATTAACCAATTATCTTTCTCCCCTCTTGTAACATAAACCCCACTAAAATGGGAGACTTGTATGTCTCATTCTCTGCTCATTCACCCGTGGCCAAAACAGTGCCTAGCACATAGTGGGCACTCAATAAGTGTTTTGGTATTAAAAAATTATTCTAATTGTATCTAAACAATTGCCTATAAAAATTGCTTCCAAAACAGTGTCATAAGGAGCTTAATGGATGTTCCCTCCACAGATATAGCCAAAACTGGTACAAAATCATTTGAAAAAAAAATTAAAGAACTAGTCGAGGCAAGAGTCACATCCTGACGCAGCACTTGTCCTGGTGTGCTGGAATTCTTGGAGAGAATTTGCTGGCCTTGCTTCACTGGTGGGGGCTGTCAACCCCCATTAAGATCCAGGTTAGAAACATGCCCTGCCCTGGGGCCTAGAAAGTTTCAGTTGACTTCTTTCCTCATGCCCGTCAGGGAGTTAGTAGCTGATATATGTTGTAAATCCTTTTCTCTTTTTCTAAAATAAAAGATATATAGAACCCTGTAAAAAAAAACAAAAAAACTAAAAGTCTCTATGAATTAAGTTTACACAATAACTGGAGAAACATTTGAAACATTTATTCAAGAAAGTCTATCAATTATTTTGTTGTTGTTTGATCCTGGGGATTGAACCCAGAGGCATTCTACCTTAGTGTTACACAATCCAGCCCTGCTTACTTTTCATTTGGAAACAGAGTGGGGTCTTGCAAAGTTGCTGAGGCTGTTCCTGAACCTGTGATCCTCCTGTCCCACCTCACAAGTACTGGGATAACAGGCATACCACCATACCTAGCTGAAAGTCTACTTTCATTTGAGAGACATTTGAACTACAACATGCTCCTCTACCCCACACAATTGAGTGAAACAGTGGCCTTGCTCTGTAAGCTGACATCCAAGAAAACAGGACTCTCAATCTCCTCAGCTCCATGTCTAGGGTTTTCCTCTTTGGGAGGAACAAACTGCCAACAATTTTCACCTCCAGTTCTGAGTCACAGAAGCTCTATTCCAGGCAAGTACCACTCCTTTTCTCCACCCTATCTATATTTATAAAGAAGAAATTTTGCCAAACATAAAGGCTTCAATTATTTTCACCCCAGCTTGCTCAGAGGATAAGATTCCATGATAAAAAAAGGCAACCTGAGAAAACCAGGACTACTACTCCTACTCAACTCCCTGATTATAGAGGAGAGAAGAGTTAGTGTGAGAAAAGTAAACCACTGTATACAACTCTGGCTTCAGAGTAGTAACACAAGGCTTCTGTCCAGGTGGAGAGACAGGTCATAGGAACATGGGTATATAAATCTTTCCCTAAGGGAAATGCCATTATTTGTAACAGATGTGGAAAAGTTCAAACCTAAGAAAGCTTTTGAAAACAATGGAGAATTTGATGGTTAGCAATTAAAGGAGACCTGGTAGCTTCATGTCAACAAAAGGTGAAATGATTGACCAGTTATAAATTTCACAGAAACAGAAAAGTGGAGAGCTGACAAGAGCCATGCTGGAGTCATAGTAAGCCCCAAAGGTTTGCTCAAAAATACTACCCTTGCAAAGGTTGATTGGGACACACTGTGAAGAAAATTATGCCCACAGCAGCTTCAAATAACTTTGAACAATTGGCTAGCACATACAGAAGGCTCAAACACTAGTATACCATTAATACAGATAAACCATTCAGCAACTAAAATTAATTAAAGATAACCCAGCTAAACCACAGTCATCCATGGGAGAAACCTGTCTGGGCAACTATGCATACTCAAGGTTTCACTTTCTGGAAAACAACATCAGAGGCAACTCACTGTGGGGAATATATATGTATTAGTCAGAATTCTCATTGCTAAAATCTAAAGAACTGTCTACATAACCTAGAGGAAGGAAGATTTATTTGCTCCTGGTTTTCCTTGGAGATTTTTTAGTTCAGTCCATGTGAGGCCAGGGATCGCAAATCTCAAGGCATGGAGGCAAGAAGCGGAGAGAGGGAGACCACACAGCATTGCTCTCACATCATGGAGGCCAGAAGCAAAAGAAAGCAAGAGGAGGAGGAATCATATATAATTCCCAAAGCTGCAGCCCAAAGGACCCACCTTCTCCAGCCATACACCAGCCCAAGCCACTACCCAGATAAATCCATTTATCCACTGCTGAGATTACAACTCTCATGACTCAATTAAATCAATTCCAAACACCAATTTACGAGCTCCTCAGGGGCCATTTTATATCTAACTATAACAATAGACTTCACGGGAAATGTGCCAAGTCACTGAACAATCAATGACGCAAACAATAACAGTGAGCTCAGGAGGGAGAATAATATCTAGATTTGCTAAAATATATTATCTCTAACATCCAGTTTCGAAAAACAAGATACATACAAAGAAACAGGGAAGTGTAAACCACACAAAGGTAAAAAGAACTGGTAATAAAAACAATATTTGACTGACATTTAACTTAGTAGACAAAGATTTTACAATAATTATAAAAATTACAAATATGTTTTAAGATCTATTTCTAAGTGATCGAAGGAAAGTATGATTATGAAACCCCTAATACTAAATTGGTAAGAACATATAAACTGACCGTTATAAAAAAGAAACAAGTGAAAATACCCAAACCACCAAAAGCAAAGCTAATAATAACCCAAATGAACACTTATTAAGAGGAGCTCAAGAGTAGATTACAAAACTGAAAGAGAAAGGGATAAGCATGACTGATGATAACGACCTTCTATGGAATATTGGAACAAAGAAAAAAATGAGGAAAAATAAGAGACTTAGGGAAATGTGGGACATCATTAAGCACAATAATATACACAAAATTTGGGTCTGAGAATGAGAGATTCAGAGTATAAAGGATAAAACAATGTTAGAAAAACGAATGGCTAAAAGCCTCTGAAATTTGAATGAAAATATAAATTAACACATGAAAGAAGCTCTAGGAAAACGTCAAAGATTTAACACCCAGATATAGTATAGTCAAAATATTAAAGACAGAATAAAGAAACATAAGAATCAATAGAAAAAACAACTCATCATGTGAAATTAAACCAAAATTAGATTAATAGCATCAGAAAATAATGGAGGCCAGAAGACAGCAGATGACAAAATCAGAATGCAGATAGAATAAAAACAAAAATGCCACCCAATAGTCTTACATACAGCAAAACCACCTTTCAGTAATGAAAGCAAAAAATATAGAGGATTCTGGGAATTTGCCAGACTAGGAAGTATGAAAAATCTCTATTCAAACCAAAGCACAAGTTGCACTAGCAGAATAAGTCTGATGCCTCTATTTTGGAAGTCTGAAGTCTTTTGAAAACTTGTACCAGTCAGGAGGAGATTTAGACAGTAAATTTCTGTTAAGTCAATTTCACTTTTTAGTACAGTAGAAGCTACCTACTCCTATCCTAAGCCTTATGGCTGGACTTCTTTCTGAAAAAAAAAAATCTCTGAAAAAGCATTTCGAAGTTGGAGTAAATCAAAAGGCAGAGAGCACATACCACTTATTTGGACAGGGTTGTGGCAATATCCTACTCATGAAATATATTAATTAATTAAATATACTATTTTAATATATTAGACACAGTTTTTAAATAGTTTCCCAGATAAATTTTTAGATTGGTTTCTTGATCTCGTTTCATTTCATCTCTACATATATAAAATGTGGATAATTATCATTCCCCTCTCCACAGAGTTTTTGTGAGAATTAAATTGGGTAATGCATTGTAATGCATATAACACAGTTTGTGGCACAGAATAAGTGTTCAGTAAAGGCTGTCTACTATTGTTATTATAGGTCCAACACTGTAACACTGTGGGAGAGTATATATATTTGTCCTGATATATTCTCTTAAAAGTTTTTTTTATTAAAAGAAGTAATACTTACACATTAGAATGACAGAATTCTTTTGCTACTTAATAATGCAAGACAGCAATACTAGTGATGCCAGCATATAACTTGTAAGTGCCAAATGAGCATATAAATTGGATTAGAGTGTTAAGTGGAGGCAAACAAAAAATACTTAAAGAAAATATTGAAAATTTTAACATCTGTCTTTCTGTGAGAAATCTATAAGCCCCCATAAATATTTTCTTTATAGAGTTTGAGTTGTTCACCTAAGTATGTTTTTTCTAGATCTCCAGTGCATTTGTAGTAAATAAATCACTGTCTTAAACAATAAAGCATACAACTGCAGGAATATAATTCTCTTTTTCTTTATTCTTTCTTATTATTGATACATTGTAATCATCCATTGTGATGAAATTCAGAGTGATAGAGGCATACATGCAACACTGCACTCAGTGAGTCCTCCCCCATTTTTCTCCCCATTACTTCTCCCTTCCCACCTTCCTGTGCATGACACTGTGATTGGCACTGCTATGTGTATGTGCATCATGTGCATTGAAGTGCTTCCCTCTTCAAGTTTTCTTCCCACCTCCAAATATTCCTCAGTTAGGTCCCCTCCCTCACTCCACTAAGATTTCTCCTCCTTTGTCTGGAGTCCCTCCTATGTTCCAATTTCTCTCTAGCTTCCACATATAAGGGAAAACATCCAATCTTTCACTTTTTGTGACTGACTAATCTTAGCATAATATACATTTCCCTGCAAATGACATAATTTGTTCTTCTTTATGGCTAAATCGAATTCAGTTGTGTATATATCCCATAATTTTATAGTCTATTCATCTGTGGATGGACATCTCAGCTGGTTCCATAGTTTCGCAATTATGAATTGTCCAGCTATAAACATAGATCTGCATGTATTACTATGGTAGTCTGTTTTCAGTTCTTTGTGTAGATACCCAGGAGTGGTATAGATGGGTCATATGGTAGGTTCATTCCCATTATTCTAAGGACCCTCCATACTGTTTTCCAAAGTGATTACACTAATTTGCAATCCCACCAACAATGTACCAGAGTACCTACTTCTCCACGTCTGCACCAGCATTTATTTTTGTTTGTGTTTTAATGATTGCCATTCTCACTGGGGTTAGGTGAAACCTGAGGGTAGTTTTGATTTGCATTTCTCTGATTGCTAATGATGTTGAACAGTTTTCATAGATTTATTGGCCATCTGCATATTTCCTTTGTGAAGTGTCTGTATTTAGTTAACTTGCCCATTTTTTTGATTCGGTTATTTGTTTTTTTTATTTTTATTTTTTGGTGGTGAGTTTCTTGAGTTATTTGTACATTCTAGATATTAGTCCTCTCTCTATTGCAGTAGCTGGCAAAGATCTCCCATTCTGTCAGTTCTTGCTTAAGGTTTTCAATAGTTTCTTTTGCTACACAGAAACTTCAGTTTAATGCAATCCCATGTATTAATCCTCCTTTTAATTTCTTGTGCCTTTGGGGTCTTATTGAGAAAGTTTTTACCCATCCCTATATGTTGGAGCATGAGTCATATGCCCTCTTCTAGTAACTGCAAAGTTTCTGGTCTAATTTCCTGGTCTTTGATCTATCTTGAGTTGACTCTTATGCAGGGTGAGAAGATGGGATTTATTTCCATTTTTCTACATATGTATAATCAGTTTTGCCAACACCATTTATTGAGAAGGCCATCTTTTTCCAGTGCAGAACCAGAGAAGGGGCAAATTCTACTGGATAAGCAACTAAGTGAGAGGGAAAAACACTATAATAAATGAAAATATACCTCAAAATGTCAGGAAACAAAAACCATCCCTCAATAATAACATTATCAAAAGTCTAAACTCCCCAATTAAAAGTCATAGATTGGCAAAATGGATTAAATAACATAATTAAACTATATGATGTTTGCATGAAACCCACCTTACTGGCAAATATATTCATAGGCTAATGATGAAAGGATGGAAAAAAAATACTCTACGCAAATAAAGACTGAAAACAAGGAGGGATAGCAATGCTCATATCCAACAAAACAGACTTTAAGCCAAAACTTATCATAAAAGGCAAAGTGGGTCATTTCTTACTGATAGAAGGAACAAACCAACGAAAATATATAATGATCATAAACATTTATGCCCCACATGTGAGTGTGCCCACTTTTATAAAATAAACTCTTTGGAACATTTGGTCTCAAATAGACCCAAATACAATAATATTGGAAGGCTTCAACACACCTTTCACACCACTAGATTGATCTTCCAGACAAAAGATCAGTAAAAAAAACTCTTCGTACCCAAAGAACACTATAAACCAATAGGGATTGAATGCAGGGGCATTCATCTACACTCCAAGCCTCATTTTGTTTTTAATTTTGAAACAGGGTCTTCCTAAGTTGCTGAGGCTGGCCTCAAACCTACGATCTTCCTGTCTCAGCCCATCAAGTACTGGGATTACAGGAGATTGTATTCCAAGTGAGCTTCCATACACCATACAAACACACTAAGACTTTACAAGGTAGTGTAAGGAGGCTAGTTGGTACTCTCCTTCCTCACCCCCCCCAAGTGAGTCAGTACCAGACCAAGGTAAACAAGTCTACATGTAACAATGAGACCACCTCCTTTTTCCTCCCCCTCCCACCTTTTTGTTATCATGATCTGGTGGGGAGCTGAGCCTCCACCATCACACAGATTTAACAAGGTGCAACAGGCAGCGAGAGGTGACCTAGTTGACATGTTCTTCTACAGCTCTAGTCCCTGGAGTAGGAAGAGAAAGTGAGCTTACAATTCTCATCCTCAACAAAGTGGTGTGAGTCAGTGCTATATATTTTAAATACTTCTCTTGGTGCAATGTAAGTACATGTCATAATAAAATTCAAAGTGATATAAAAATACATGCACTATGTTTTTTTTTCTTATATATAGAATGGTGTCAGTTGGGTCCAGTGGGAAACAATTTTTGTCCTGTCCCTCCCACACCTGTGTGCTACATTAAATAGGTGAATCTCTGCTAAAAAAAAAAAAAGACTAAGTAAGACCTAGAGTTTCCTAACAATGTTCTAAAAATCGCACGATATATTAAAAATCACTCAGCTGGGTGGGTGGCACGCTCTTGTAATCCCAGTACTTGGGAGGCTGATATAGGAGGATCCCAGGCTCACGGCCAGTCTCAGCTACTTAGTGACACACCGTAACTTAGTGAGACCCTGTTTCAAAATAAAAAATAAAACAGGGCTGGGAGTGTAGCTCAGAGGTAGAATTTCCCTGGCTTCTATCCTCAGTACCACAGAAACAAAAATATAAATACCACTCATCATATTAGGAATCATTACAATCACATTCTGAATGAGAAGAGTCAAGAGTTACCATCCTCAGCTAGTACTTAGGAGGCAGAGACAGGAGGATCATCAGGTCAAGACTAGCCTCAGCAATTTAGTGAGATCCCCAGCAACTTAGATCTTGTTTCAAAATAAAAAATATAAAGTTATAGGGGTATAGCTTAAATGCAGAACATCTGTGACTTCAATCCTTAGTACCACACACACCAAAAAAGTTCCCAATCTCACACAACAGATATGGGAGTGAACTAGAAGGATTTTAATCATCTGTCATCATGTTTGTATGAGCAATCATAAACAAATTTAAAGCTTATAAAAACAATATTTCAGCAAAGAAATAGAAAGTATACTGAACAAACCAAAGGGAAATGACAAAAATGGAAATCACATAACTAAATTTTAAAAACCACTGTGTAGGGTTAATAGTTGAGTTAAACAACAGAGGATATGATAAGTGTGCATGAGAACAGATCAATAGAATTTACCTAATATGAACAACAGAGAGAAAATCAAACGGAAAGAAAGAGAACATAGTCTATAGGAGTTTGGGGAATACAATAAAAGAGATACCAGCCATATCTTTAGCATCTCAGAAGAAGAAAGAGAATGTGGGGCTGAAAAGTATTAAAAGAAAAAAATGTCTGAAAACTTCCCTAATTTGGTAAGAAATCATGTACATTCAGACTTAAGAAGCTGAGGAATTCCTAAATAGGATAAAACCAAAGACATCTATGATAAGACACCATAATTGAGCCAGGCATTGTGATGCACACTTGTAATCCCAGTACTTGGGAGGCTGAGACAGGAGGATCTGGGTTCTCGGCCAGCCTCAGCTACTTAATGAGGCCCTCTGCAACTTAGTGAGACCCTGTTTCAAAATGAAGACTAAAAATAGGACTATAGGACTGGGGGTGTAGCTCGGAGGTAGAATGCCCCTGGGTTCAATCCCCAGTACCAAAAAAAAAAAAAAAAAAAGACACCATAATACCATAATTAAACTTCTGAAAGATACAGATAAAGAAAATATCTTGATTTATCACACTTTTCGGAAAATGAAATAGTTGTGTTCTTTATGGCTGAATAAAAACTCGATTGTGTGTATATCACTACCATTCTCACTAGCATGTACAGGGTGAGAAGAGTGACATGGCAGGGTGGGGTGTGGAGTGAAACCCACCAAGAGATATTGTGTGCATATGTGAATGTATCACTTTGGATCTTACTATAATGTATAATTACATTGTACCAATAAGATTATTTTTAAAAATCTTGAAAACAGCAAGGGAGAAATAATGCATTAGCACATTTCCCCGCATTAATCTTTGATTCCACAGCCTCCATCACTGTGAAAAATAAGTCTGTTAAGTTTTTGTAATTACTTTTTAGCAAAATAAAATTTGATGATACTGTGCTAGGGGTTACAGTGATTTTTTTGAAGCCATTGCTAACCTTTAAATTCTAAAAGGTCTGGAATCATCAAAATAAATTAGGCAAGAGTATGGCTTTTGAAAGAAAGAATGAAAGAAAAGTAGGAAAATAGATAAATACAAGTTTAGAGATTTTTTTCCCCTCTGTCTCTTTTCTCTCTGCTTATTCTAAGAAAGTATTAGTCATAAGATAAAATTGATTTCCACTTTGATGTTCACTGGGCATCTGAATATAAAAGCATCAAACTGACCACTGTAAGGACAATTTAAAGGGATTCCATACCAGATGTTACAGTAACAACTTCTCTCAAGGATTAGTATCAAAACACCTTTTTATTTCGAATTTTTGGGAAACTTATTTTCAGAAACTCTAGGAAAATTTTCTGGGAAATTACATATTTGAATATTAACCCTCTGCTTTTTCAATTATGTCATGAAAAGTTCATATTGAAAGAACAGAAGTAAAGTAAGCATAGCAAGGAAAGAATCAATAAATGGAATATGAAACACACCTGAATAACTCTATTCAGGAAGCTCCTTTACACACTTCTTCATCACCAACACTGAATATTTTTTTCTTTAGATATTTTAAATTGCATTTTCTTCATAATAAGTGAAATTAGAAATTACTTTCACATCTTTTCTCATGATTATTAGATATTTTGGTCTGTTATTTTTAATTTTTTTCTCCATATCTTCTTGCTTATTCATGGTTTCTCTATATGGGGTCACTACTCTGTCGAGATTAACAATGCCCTTTTATGTGTACCTATCCCCTTAAGGTTATTTCTTGCCTTACTTATACTCTGATGTGGCTGGTAGTTGTTCTCACTGAAGAAGAGAATTGATAAATGTATAGTTGTTGACAGCATATACTTTCCAGAAAGCCAAATCTGATGTGTGTGTGTGTGTGTGTGTGTGTGTGTGTGTGTGTGTAATAAATATAGATACTTTCTTAGGGACAAAATATGAAGGGCTAATTTGACTTCTCATTGAATAGCTCTAGAGTACCATTCATTCATTCATTCATTCATTCATTCATTTTGTGTAACTAAAGATTGAGCCCAGGGGCATTCTGCCTCTGAGCTACACCCATAGCTTTATTTTACTTTTTATTTTGAAACAGGATCTCACTAGGTTGCTGAGGCTGGCCTCAAACCTACAATTATCCTGTCTCACTCTCCCAAGTACTGGGATTAGAATGCTTTATAATTAGCCATCTCCCTTCTTCCAGTTTCTTCTTTCCTGTTGATTTTTGTTTGTGCTGGAACTAGGGATTGAACTCGGGGGCAGTCTACCTCTGAGCTACATACACCTGTAGCCTTTTATTAAAAAAATTGGAACAGGGTCTCCCTAAGTTACTAAGGCTGTCCTCTAACCTGCGATCCTTCTGTCTTAGCCTCCCAAGTACTGGTACCAGTTCCCTGGGGGTTTCAATTTTCACCATGGACAGCTCATCTTCTTTGTTTCTAAATTGCTATTTGATACAAATTAGTTTACAAAATACTTTTATAATTAGGTCAGCAAGTTTATTAAATTATTTTGTGTACAAATATAAATTAACATTCTCTTGAGTGTTATTTCATATATACTTTTTTGTGAGTAAAATAAAATGCAACAGTTTTGTGCCCATTTTTTCTTTCTCCCTTTAAAGGCTATTTCAATATGATTTCAGGTTTTGCTCCTATATTATGGTAGTTTAAATAGTTTGACAAAGAAGTGGACTAGATAATTTTGTTTGTTGAAATAATTTATATTAGGTTTCTATTCCTAGAATAATAAATTATCATTGTCTATTTTAGAAGCAGGACTGAAAATCTTGGTATCTACTAAATACTCCTTGGAACTTTGTATGCAAAATGAACTTTATTTTTAATACTATGTCTATTGCTTGAAGAGGTTTTTCTGTTTTCCTGAAAATTCCAGTAAAGCCGCATGGTTTGATTTGTATTTCAATGCTGCTTTTAACTTGGCTCAGTTTGCTTTAATTTTCACTTAACCTCAACAAACAGAGTAAAAGAGAGTATCTGTTCTTTTTACATATCTATTACAGTGCCAGGTTTCTATAGCTATTAATAAGGTAAGTGTATAATTGTTACATACCATATCTATACTTTTATTTAGAACATTAGAGTTGGCAAGTCTAGCTTTCACTAAATGGTTGGCATTAAAAAGATCAGTGAATGAAAATATAGACTGCACATTCTTGCTGCTTCAGCAAAACATGGCACATTAAATTAAATTAGCCAATATACATGAAAGCACTTTGAGAATTGTAAAACATTATATAAGGGCTATCTAGATATTTAATTAATTTTTGACATCTGGTATCAGGTTTCATGTGGAAATGAAACAAAGAATCATTTAAGGAAGTTCTATTGTAGGTCATTCACAAAAATGTCAGAATTTAGTGTCCGTTCTCTCCAACATTATAAAATATTTGACCACTTGTCAATAATTTAATTATCTATTTTCATCATTGTTTCCAGTAACTTACCCTCAGAATAATTTCTTTAGAGAATATTTCTAGTGTTCTCCCACTTGCAAATTTATTGTGGCATTTAGAAAAAAAAAACTTGCTGAAAATATAATCAGAAGTTTACTGCATTTATAATTACTAATATAAATGCAAATGATAAAATGTCTACCTTGCATGTGTCCAAAATTATTCTATACATTCATTCTAGATCAAATCTACAATGAAACTCAAAGTGATAGCACCATCACCTTGAAACTGCTTCATTGTTTACCAAAATATGATGGAGACAATCACATTGACCAATAGTTCCTTCCTCAGCAATTGTTCTGAGAGGATTAGTTGAAGTTGCTCTAAGAAGGAAAGAAAAATAGTGCCAGGTCCCAAGATGGCATTTTTTATCTTGGGAGTGATCATTTTTTATCTTTGTTTCCTTCCCACATCCTTTCTTGTCTTCCTTCTCACAGATAAGCACCCACTATGTACCTGATTTCCCAAAACATTAATTTTTGGTAAGCAGGGACAGTCTTTAGTAGGGAAAAACTTTCCCCACAAAATGGAATGAACTTGAGCCGGGCGTGGTGGCGCACGCTTGTAATCCCAGCATTCGGGAGGCTGAGACCGGAGGATCCGGGTTCGCGGCCAGCCTCAGCTACCTAGTGAGGCACTCGAAACTTAGTGAGACCCTGTTTCAAAATAAAGAATAAAAATAGGGCTGGGGGTGTAGCTCGGAGGTAGAATGCCCCTGAGTTCAATTCCCAGTACCGCAAAAAAAAAAAAAAAAAAAAAAAAAATGGAATGAACTTTATCTGGATAAATGTCTGACCTCATTGAGGGGGATGTGGGAAATATTTTTAGTAATAGAGTCTAGCCAGTGTTTTCCATCCCTTTTTGTGTCTACATATACTGGATATGATTGTGTATCCAAGTTATTATTATAACCAGGAATATTCCTCAATAAAAATATCCATTTCCCTAAACATGCATGCAGCATATATGAGCATGTGCTTTTATGTTCATTGATTTATTCAACAAATACTGTGACCTGTTATGTGGCTGACAACATTCTATGCACTTTGGATACAGCTGATAACAAATCAAAGTTCTTAATCTTGTGGAGTCTACATTCTAGAAGATAGAATATACAAAGTGAGTTAAAGAGTAGCATTAGGAGCAATATAAGGTGGTGGTTGAGATCAGAAAAAAAAGTCAAATTCCCTGAGTGCAAATTCCAATTCTGTCACACTTACTATCTCCTGCCCATCAAACAAGTTATATACTTC
Organism: Graphiurus murinus; assembly: GCA_004027655.1. Lineage (NCBI taxonomy): Eukaryota > Metazoa > Chordata > Mammalia > Rodentia > Gliridae > Graphiurus > Graphiurus murinus. Next base: position 28,274 of record PVLC010004044.1, read on the forward strand.
TCTGTACTACAGCTTCTACAACTGTAAATGAGGATGATTGTAGTGATATAAAGTAATTAAAAAAATACCTGGCACATAGTAACCACTATGTTTAAAATACCCTTCTCAGTAATAATTTGCATTTATATGTCATTATTTTGATGGACATGAATACATACAATTTTTTGGTATTGGGAATTGAACCCAGGGACATTCTACTTCTGAGTTATATTTCCCAGACCTATTTTATTTTTATTTTGAAACAGGATCTGACTACATTGCTGAGGCTGGCCTTGAACCTGTGATCTTCCTGTCTGAGTCTCCCAAGTATTAGGATTACAGGTGTGCACCACTATACTTGGCTTAATACATAAAATTTAACTCCTGAAAGATTAATGTAGAATAGAACTGCTTATTTTTCTAGCTTAGGCTACAAAAAACTTGCTGGTAATAAACTAAGTCTAGATTATAGGTCTACAGATAGATTGTCATACCAGTAATTTCCCAACTTATAACTTTGACTTTTCAGTTAGTGCTCCATGCTCCATTTCTATTAGATTCCAGTGCATTTTGGGCTTAGAGGATATATGTTTTCCAGGAGGTGGAGAAGAGTAAACTTCCAATCTTATACCAGGCATAATCACTGCTGAACTCAAATGTACTTCAGCCATACTTTTTTACATGTGTGATAATTGACAGGGCCAAGGCTTGATTACTCTGGGCTTCATACTTGGACTCATACTATTTTAGATGGGAAATATATAGATAGTAGCTCCCACAGTCCACAGAAATAAAAGGATTATCTGTTATTTGGCTTACACTCTACTGGGACACCATTTGTTTCTCAAGCCATGGAGATCTGTTCTCTGAAATACTAATATATCTGCTTAGATTATTTTGTATTGGTTTATAATACAATATCATAAATCATGTGATAGAGACTGCAAATTCTCAGGAGATTTTAGAGGCCATCTGTATTTACTTCAGTAAACATTAATACCTACAAAATCTAAGAAATATGGTTAATTCATTGTAGAATACAAAGATGAAGAGAGCATGTATCTTACCTTAAAGAGCTTACCCTCTAAAATGGAGGTAAGGCAAGGACATACATAACTCTACTAATGGGCTTAATATGATGAGAGCCAAAGGAATGTGCAAGCCAATCTGTTGAGTGTTCAGCTGAGAAAGGTAAATATAAGCCATATACATGGGAATGAAAACAGAATCACAAATGAAGTATAATTTTAAACATGCTTTAAAGGAATGGGAATATCAATAGGTAGAAATGATGAAGAAAAAATTGCAGGGAGAAGGAATACACTACTAAAATGCCTGAAGAGAGAAAAATAAAGGTGATGGTAAGCTAATAGGAGTCATTTCTTCAAGTTGCAACATAGGACATGTTGCAATGAAGGCTGAAAAATAAGCATGAAAATGCACATAGAAGCAAGATTATTGAGTACCTTGAATATTAGACTGAGTATTTTGGACTTAATTATATAAATATTAAGAAAGCTTATAAATAGTGTCATAGTTACAACCTGAGTTGTTTCTAGTAGTGGTATGTAGCACTGTTTGGACCAAGAGTCAAGTGGACACAGAGATAATAGAGTAAGATACTTTGAAGAGCCTGAGTCAGTTCTTACTCAAATAGGAGGCACTAGCTTTAAATATATGTATATATATTATATATATGCAGATAGATAGAGATATATTAAAATCTATTGTGAGAAAAAATCAAATAAAAATAAAGTTCTATAAATAAGAATTTAAAGATGAGCTATTTTATTTGTTCCTAAAACTCTTCTAGGGCTAACTTTTTCCCCTGGTACAGAATATTTTAGGCACTTACTGGCTATTTTGCATATTAAAACTCACCAACAAATTGTTTCCACCCTACCACCAAACTTCAAAAAAATGTGAAGTGCAAGGGTTAACAAACTTAAACATTTAAAGAGTCATGAAATGGACTGTTTCCGCTTTCCATCTGGCTTTTATCAATTGCAAGTCAGTTTCAGAAGGACTGCTACACAATCAAAACAAACAATCTCCCTAGTCAGATAATTCAATTTTATAAATGAATTACTTATGTGCCTATAAGTAAATACATTCCTATGCATGAGGATATCAGCTGCTGTCAATGAGATAATCAAATCCAGGGAAAAAGGCTATCCTTGTAAACACTTTAAACTCAAAGAGGCCAAGGCCCAAATTTTTGGAGTATGATAAATCGAATCAAAAACACTTTGGTCTTACAGAAAGGGCAAGTTACAAAGAAAGATTTTCAGCACAGAGATACAAGGTCAACAGAACAGGCATTAAAAGAGAGCCATTTATTTTGTTAGAGAAAGCAAATGGGTTAAAAAGAAAAAGAACAAAACACTATTTTATACCTCTTCAACGTCTGTAAAAGCATGTATTCATGCCAAAAGAAATTGAACATTGCCCAAGCAGGTGATCTCTGGAAGACAGCTCAAAATAAAGGAAAGAGCTTTGGAGTCTGAGAAACCAGGGCATGAATCTTAGCTCTATTACTTACCAGCTGTATGACCTTGGGCAATTTACTTAACCCTTCTGGTCTTTGATTTCTTCGTGTGGATGATGGAGAAAATATCATCTACCTCTCATTGTTAGACCAAGGATGAAGGGATAACATATCTGTAAAGTACCTAGTGTTATGCCTAGTACTCAGAAGATGCCCAAAGAATTATAGCTATCCAAATTTGTCTTCTGTTTGCTATAAAATTTAGCAAAAGTAACTAATAGCATTGTCCTTGTCTGTCTTTTGTGAGTAAACAAAATGGCAAGTTATGAAGTAGGGCAAGTGTTGATTTATGTGTATTTGCACATATGCAGAGAATATCAGTTTATATATGTTAACTTACAAAGTTTTGTATTAGTTTTGTAGAACAATATTCATTTTCCCAAGAGCTTTCACACATTAAATTATGTAATCCACAGCAAATGCAATTGTACATGCCCATAATCTCAGTACTTGGGAGGCTGAGACAGGAGGATAGCGGGTTTGAGGTCAGCCTTGGCAATTTATCAAGACCCTTTTTCAAAATAAAAATAAAAAGGGTTCTGGGTGCATTTCAGAGGGGTTCAATCCCCAGTACCAAAAATGCTATGTAATCCACACCACTAATTGATTAAATTGACAGGCAGATATTCTTATGCCCATTTGACAGATGAAAAAAAATTAAAATGATTACTTCTTACTTGCCTAAATTCTCCCAACTGAGACAAAAATTCTGATCTTCTAAATGCTCTACCTTAACAAAGTGACACATTTTAAATGCTTGATACTTTTTCTACCATGCTACCCATCCTCTGATCTTGGCTTTACATGGAATTATTCTTTTTTATATTCTTTGTGAGTCAAGAGTATACATTGAGATCTTCTGTTAAAATATTTTAGACAAATGCAAGTAACTATTGTGTTTTAAAGTTGATGAAAACTTTCATTTTTAATTGTAAAAATATCTCATGCTTATCAAGCAAGTCAAATGCCACAAACATATATAAAAATGCTATAATGCCCAGATAACCCATATGTTACTACTTAATGATGATAGTCTAGCCATATTTCTACATCTGTTGTCTTTCTGTACATGTTTTGAGTATATTCTTAGCAATTAACTGGTAATAAATAAGAAATTTCCAATGTATTCTAGGAAATGGGTCATAAATAGGTAATAGAAATGTGTACCTTACCTAAAATATTTAGTGTTTTAAGAATTTGATTTTAACATTCAAGAAGGAAGATTTTATAACTATGGCTATTATTTTTAATTAGCCTAGAATGAGAGTCTAGAGGACTAGCTGTGTTGCTTTTATTGGCCTGATTATAAATAACTTGTCACAGATTCCAAATTCCTCATTGGTGAAATGAGGCAAGTCACTTTCAACTCCTAAATTAAATGACTCTGTGAGACATTAGTTTTCTTAGTTAATTTGTGCTACTATAACAAATTACATGAGGTTGGATAATTTATAATGAACAGAAATTTAATTCTTACAGTTCTGGAGACTGGGAAGTCCAACATCAAGGCACAGGTGCATTCAGTTTCTGATGAGAGCTGTTACTGGCTTCTGAGATGGCATCTCATTCCTATATGCTGTAGGGGGGAGAAACACTGTCCTCACATGGTAGAAGACAAAGGGCAAGTAAGCTAAGTACTGCATAAATTCTCTTTTATAAGAGTCTTAATTGCATTCATGAAGAAAGGTACCCTTATTACTCAGTCACCTCTTAAAGGCCATACCTCTTATTATAATCATATTGGCTATTAAGTTTCAACATCTGAATTTTGGAGGGTACATATCCAAACCATAGCACTAATCAAATACTATTTACACTATTTTGTAAAATGTGTTTATTAAAGCAATATTTTCTATACCAGCAAGAGTTTCACGTTTCATTTTTATTATAACTATTAGTTCACATTAATTGCACAAAATAATGGGTTTTGTTTTTTTTTACATTCATACTATATATACATACAATGCACATATGTGTTTTTGATGCTAAGGATTGAACCCAGGGGCATTCTACTTTCAAGCTATACCCCAACCCTTTATAGGTGTGTGTGTGTGTGTGTGTGTGTTGCAGTACTAGGAATAAAACCCAGGAATGCTCTTCTACTGAGCTACACTCTCAACCCTTTT
>PVLC010004044.1:33026-89492 GCA_004027655.1 Graphiurus murinus
CGGTACTGGGGATTGAACTCAGGGGCGTTCTACCTCCGAGCTATACCCCCAGCCCTATTTTTTATTCTTTATTTTGAAACCGAGTCTCACTAAGTTGCGGAGTGCCTCACTAGGTAGCTGAGGCTGGCCGTGAACCCGGATCCTCCGGTCTCAGCCTCCCGAATGCTGGGATTACAAGCGTGCGCCACCATGCCCGGCTCTCTCAACCCTTTTTCTTTTTCTTTTTCCTTTTGAAACAGGGTTGTTGACGCTAGCCTCCAACCTGTGATTCTCCCATCTCAGTCTCTCAAGTACTGAGATTACTGGTATGTACCACCATGCTCAGTGTATAGTGTATTTTGATTATGTATACCCTTCCCTCTCCTCCAGGCCTCTTCCTTTTTCTAATAGCCCCCTTCTACTTTCATACTGTCTATTTTTCTAGACACTACATATGAGGGAAAACCTCCATACTTGTGTGAATCTGACTTCGTTTTCTTAACTTGATAACCTCCAGTTCTGTCCATTTTCCTGCAAATGACATATGTTTTAAATATTAATTAATAAAAATACTCAGGAATTCTTCAAAATGATGTCTGAATTTCTGGATAATTGCATTTTGGAATAACAAAACCATCTAAAAACTTTATTTCAAATATTTTTGTGAAAATGGCCAATTTGGTCTATCCATTTATCTTTAGTTACAAAGATAATTTAGTTTTATAACCTTAGTAACAGTCGTAAATCGTTACAAAAATAAGTATATTCTGAATTATTAAGCCTATGTTTGAGTCCTTCTTACAAAAGATATAATGAAGATAACAGGCATTGGTTCACATCTGGTGATGGGCTAATAAGGGAGTTGAACTGTTTGTATTGGAGCAGCAGAAAGTACACTGAAACAATTAAATATCTATTCTTTCTGTCTGGCTTCTAGGGCCTCCTATTAATGAGAGGGCATATTGTGAAAAAGGAGGAAAAATACAACAAAATGTGGTTCTTTATCATTGCTTTTTCTGCCTTGTCTCACTCAAAATACTTCAAATACTTAAAATGAAAAAAAAGTGGAAATTAGAGTCAAGTGTAGGATGGAGATGTAAAAATTACAGCTCACAACCAGGTACAGTGGCTCACACTTAGGATGCTGAGACAGGAGAATCACAGGTTTGAGGCTAGCAGTGCATAGTAACTTAGAGAGACCATATTCCAAAATAAAAAAGAATAAAAATGGGGCTGGGGGTGTAGCTTGGAGGTAGAATGCCCCTGGGTTCAATCCCCAGTACCGCAAAAAAAAGTATTAAATTTGATTTTATCCTTGGTCAAGGTGAATACTCTGCTTTAGTTTTTTTAATAATACAAATGAATTATTTAGGCACAAAGGAAGAATCATGAGAAGAATTAGCTTATTAAATGCTACTTGTGAGAGAAACAATCTCACATAAAATTAAATTTACCTGTGCATTTCTCAATATCGTAGCACATTACATTAACAATTATATTAGATATTATCAATATAGCCCAATAGCTCCAATTTTATAGATGACTGGAGTTGCAAAGTGATACTTATTGAACTAGATATTCCTGCTTTTTTCCAATGCTATAATAATTTGATGTTATTATACTTTTTAATTTATGGCTTTTTAAAATTACTGATAAGTTGTATACTATATTGAAGATACTGCAATGTACAAATCGTATGTATGGGGGATTTATTTGTTGATGAAAATCATTGATTTTTTATAAACAAACCAAATGATGTAGATTCTTGAATGATCAAATACTTACATATTTGTATATATACATATATGTAATAATTATCTTCAATTAATAATCTCAAGTCCAACTAGAAAATATATATGTACTTTAAAAAGTCCAGGTAAAACATTTGGCAACATATGTTAAGAGAATATACTTATAAAATGAATTAAATGTTTTATAAGCAGTGGATAATCTTTAAGAAATTATGCACCGGGCGTGGTGGCGCACACTTGTAATCCCAGCATTCGGGAGGCTGAGACCAGAGGATCTGGGTTCGCGGCCAGCCTCAGCTACCTAGTGAGGCACTCCGCAGCTTAGTGAGACTCGGTTTCAAAATAAGAATAAAAAATAGGGCTGGGGGTATAGCTCAGAGGTAGAACGCCCCTGAGTTCAATCCCCAATACCGCAAAAAAAAAAAAAAAAAAAAAATTATGCATACAGTGGATTTTAATTGAAAAATTAAATAGATAACATGTTTTTAAAACAAAAAGTGTTTATCTCCTTCAAACTAATAAGAGCATCTTCTTTTACTTGGGTAACATCAATCCAATGAAAGTATGCTACAATGAGAATTATATTAGATATTATTAATCTAGTCCAATAGCTTACATTTTATAGATAACTGAAGTTGCAAATGATAGTTCTTGAACTAGATATTCCTACTTCTTTTCCAATGCTGCAATAATTTAATTTTATCATACTTTTAATTTATGGTTTATTTTTACATTATCACTTTGTTATTTGTTGCTAGCATCAATAAGTTGATCAATATGTCAAAAATATATTTATCTTACAGTATAGTATCAACATGTCCCTAAACAGTCTCTAAAAATGTTTGATTATCACCTTCTTCTTTTAATATTAAGGTTGCTTATGAACCAGACCATGGAAAAGTAGGCAGAAGCAACCCCAATACCTGGGGGGCTGACACAGGTGGATTGCAGATTCGAGGTCAGCCTCAGCAACTTAGTGAGATTCTATGGCAGTGAGATCCTGTTTCAAAACAAAAATAAAAAGAGCTAAAGGTATAGCTTGGAGGTAGAATGCTCCTGCGTTCAACCCAGAATACCTCAAAATAAATAAAAGAATAAAATAAAATAAAATAAAATAAAATAGACTCAAGAGACTGCCCTGAAATTAAACATAATTTAGTGATTAATAAGTTCAATTTATTAAGTCTATGTTTATACCTCCATTTACAAACTTTTCCACAAAGCAAAAAAAAAAAAAAAAAAAAATCAGAAATCCTCTTCCAGCTCTGCATAATGATTCAGAGTGGCAATATTCTATGATGTCTGATTTCATGATACATAGATAGATTTGGCTAATATAATGTTTGACCATTGTTTATCATCTTTATTCCCACAGCATGATATATTTTGAATTATAAAATCATATAAGGAAGAGATAAAGAAAACAGCGAGAGGTGTATTCTTCCGAGGATTTTTTTCTTCTTCTTCGGTCTTCTTTTTGTAATTTCTGAATGTTCACATCAAGAGGTATCAGTCTACCTGTAATACATGCTACATGGAAGGCTGACGCAGAAGAATCACAAGTTCAAGGTCAGCCTGGGCAAGTTAGTGAGAGACCCTGTCTCAAAATAAAAGTTTTTAAAAAGTACTGGGGATGAATGTCAGTGACAGAGCATCCCTGTATTCAATCCTCAGTATTTCCAAAAGAAAGAAGAAAAAATAAGTATAAAGAGAGGGAGGGAGGGAGGGAGGGAGGGAGGGAGGGAAGAAGAGAAAGAGAGAGAGAGAGAGAGAGAGAGAGAGAGAGAGAGAGAGAGAGAGAGAGAGAATCTTATAAATTGTATGGATCTCAAGCATGTCTAATGTTTAGCCATCCCCTCTTAAGCTCTTAAGCAGCTGAGTGATCTTAGTAAGTCATAAAATTTTCTGTACTTTGTCTTCTCCATTTGTTCTACCTCTGTGTTTCCCTGTCTGCTATAATAGTCAGTGGTTTTTATAATGTATGTCCACAACAGCAAATGAATGTGTTTCTCTACTTCTGGTGTCATTTGAATTTATTCTGCCTTGCCCATATTTTTTACTTACAGAACAAAACTGATTGGAATTGCGATTCAAGAGCTTGTTTGACAGGCCCATGAGTGACCTGACTGATGAAAAAGGGAATCAAAACTTCTTATAGGCAGAACATAGACTTAATATTATTCTCTTTCAGGAGCCAGATTTTCTCATAGCATAGATTGCTGAAAAAAATGTGTCTTCATGTACAGGTAATTGTTCAAAATCTTCATATTTTCTCCCACAATCTGCTCTGAATAGATTCTAGTCAGCTCTCAAACTCTCTTTGTGGTAATATTGCCCTCGACATTCCCATTCAGGAATTGTCTCAAATGAAATTAGATTTTGGATGTACATGGTAATGTACTCTTTACCTTTGCTCTTGCTATTTCCATAACCTAGGACACACTTCTTGAAGTTATTCTTCCTAACTTCAAGTGACTAAGGAACATATAAAGGAAACCAGTTTATATTTTTACATAAGCTAAAATAGGAAAATCTGGCTTAAACTGGTGCTCTTCCTGCAATCATTCTTTTCTGTATATATTATCACTTCAGTGGGATGAGAAGAGTATCCAAGGTTGCTTTTCTGATATTCTCTTTGACTTCAGCTATTCTTTCCTATAATACAGAAGAGCTGAATTAGTTTTGTTTTTACTAAGTTAACACTGCTGCACACCACGAAAGTGAAAGAAACAATGCTGTATGGTCCTATGGAATTAGAATAGAATGTCAGTAGGGCAGTAAAATTTAACGTTGAAAACTATTGATTGGAAAATCTGTGATGTAGTGTCCATATTTGGAGAGTAATATTCAGTTTTTATATTTGAAGAGTATTATTCAGTTTTTAGACCATGCTTTGAAGGGGGCATTGACAAATTAATACATCTTAATGGGGTGATCAGAATCATAATGGTCTTTAATAAGATCTTAGGGAAGAGTGGATTTAAGAACATACTAATTATCTCCATGTATTAAAAAATTGCCTTGTGGAATACTGGTAATATTTAACTTGGTCGTTCTGGGAATAAATCTATGATAAATTGGATAGAAGGTAACAGGAAAAAATATTTAGTTCAGTTCAAGAGGAATTTCTGAAAAAGTTGCTCTCCAATCTAATAGGCTCCCTTAGGCAATGATCCACCCATTAATAAAATGTTCACCTCCAAATACAATCACCTGCTATAGAAGACATATAATACTATATAAATATGGGTTCTACTTCTAGGATCCCTTCTAAGATTAAGGCTGTATGATTTCTCTTTGTTTTTCTGGAAAGGAACATGCCTCTGGCATCACAGAGTAGAAGAAACACACTCGTTGAGTCCCTTTAAATTCGCCATTGCAATAGGATTATTCTTGATTCAAATACATAATTGCTCAGTTAACTTTAGTGCACTGTGTACACAATTAGTTACAGGTTTCAAAGTAAATTTCAAAATATCCTTTTTTTTTTGTATGTGGTACTGAGGATTGAACCCAGGGGCATCCCACCTCTGAGCTACATCCCCAGCCCAATTTTACTTTTTATTTGAAACAGGGTCTCCCTAAGTTGCTGAGGGCCTTCCTAAGTTGTTGAAGCTGTCTTCAAACTTGCAATCCTCCTGTCTCAACCTCCCAAATACTGGGATTACAGGTGTGCACCACTGAGCCCGGCTTCAAAATCTTTTAGAAATCTGCCATAGCAACTGACAATGCAAAGGTGCTGTCATTCCTGCTTTTGCATTGCCCACCAAGAATGGATTTATACAAGAATACATTCAACTTACTGAGGATCTGGAATCAATAACGACAATAATATATTCAAGCAGTATTATACTACCCATACTCCGAACACCAAATATTTACAATGTAAGGAGCTAATATTTACATTTATTAATTAAGCTTGATGAGAATGGTGTAGAGCTTTCAATTTTCTGCAAAGAACATGGTGGAAATTATATAATTGATATTGAAATAAAAAGTTTTCCTGTCACTCATGCCAGATGCCAAAATTAAAGAATGCTATGCAAATAGCATTTCCATTCAAATAAAATTAATTCAGGTCATTTCAGCATTGAGACCTTAATAGAGAACTACAATAGATTAACATTTTGGATGAAAATGCAATGTTTTTGTAATAGTGAGAAACATGGTGAAACATTTGAAGCTACATTTACTGATTCATGTAGTAAAGATGAATCATCATGAAAACAACCAAAAAAATTGTGAGTAATCTAATCTTTGCAAATTCCTCCCAGTTCTCATGTTTGAAATCATTTACTGGAGCAAAGAAGCCCACTAGATTCCTAATGATTAATATGTGCAATGCCATTTTTAAAGTGAACAATAAATCTCCTGTGATCCCTCTATATCATTTTTTTTCACTGGGAAAACTTTATTGGTGATGACAGCTAACAAGCATTCCTTACAACCATCATGGTTTTGGAAAGTGTTTTTCATATTTTGGCACTTAATTTTAAAGAGGAACTGAAATAAGTTGCTGCCAATGTTCCATTAAATTACACCTTGAAAAGTCTTTTTTGATGTCTCCACTATTTCATTTCAATATTCCAGGAATATCTCAGAATAAGTACAGTAATGCATTCCCCAAAGAACAGCCTCCAGTAATCAGCCCTTACAAAGTTCAGGAGGTCCTATTTTCATGGGGGAAGTGCTTTAATCAAGATTAATTTTTTCCAGTTTTCAGTAATTGGAGCTCTTCCTGAGTTTTCCTCAACCCTCCTTTAGGATGAAATTATCAAATTTCCATGGCAATTAAATGAAAAAAAGTACGAGTGTATGGATCATTCTGTATAATAGTCGCCAAAGTACAAGTGAAATTAACTAAGAAAAAAGTGCAGGATTTAGTATGAAGGACATAGGCTTACAAAATACAGGTTTATGGCAGAGCTCCTCTGTTGTGAAAGTTTTGCATTCTGGCCAGATATATTTCCTGCTTTATCTGTATCTCCAACCAGACAAAATTAAATCTGATCAAAAGTTCTATAATTAAGAAAACAAATAATGGCATAAAAGTTAATTTTTCTACTATAACAAAAAACAAATTTAGGCCACACTGAAATAGCTGCTAACTGGAAGTTATTTTGAAAAAAAATATTTTCTAAGTTGCATCCTCTATAGACTGTTTTTCAACTATTGTTTTAAAAGAAGAAGTGACTTGACATAAAAAATATCATTGCATTTCTGACTCTAAGCCTCTTTCCTGATGTTTCTTGAAGGTAGAAAAGATTTTTACAGTCCCTACATACTAGCTGTTGGCATTATCTTTTCTTTTCCTGAACAACCAAGTACTCCGAATATAACTGAAATGTTCCTGCCACTCGGCAGATTGAATTGCTTTGCAGCTGTGTTGGCATCTGGTAAACACAACTTTAAGAATGCATGGAAATACTCAGGAGAAAATTGGAGAAGATTCTGAATCAGAAGTGCTCAATTCTGGCCATATCAGAATCACTTACAGAGTTTACAAAAATATTCCAGAACATATCTCATGTATTTTGATTCATTTAATGAATTATGTACATCTGATGCAGCTGGCTGAAGAGTAGATGGGCCTAGTAATTCTCAGCTATTTCCTAATTTCCCAATCTATGTGTCTTTTCATGGCATATACCTCTAAGCATGTACAGGCATATAGCAACATATAGTTTCTGGTGCCTATTAACATGCATATGAATTCAGATGATACAAGACCCTTTTGTCTGGTCCCCGCATATTTCTCCAATATTGTCTCTAACCATTTTTCCCCCCAGTTCATAATGTTCCAGATGCACTGACTTTCTTTGAGTTTCTCAATCAAGCCAAAGTACTCTTTTCTTACAAACACCATTAAAAAAATTGTCCAGCTGGTCATGGTGGTGCGCTCCTGTAATCCAAGTACTTGGGAGGCCAAGACAGGAGGATTTCAGGTTCGAAGCCACCCTAAACAATTTAGTAAGGCCCTCAGAAATTTAGTAAGGCTGTTTCAAAATAAAAAAATAGAATAGTCAAGTGTGGTGGCACACACTTGTAATCTCAGTAATTGGGAGGCTGAGACAAGAAGATGGATCACAGGTTTGAAGACAGCCTCAGCAAATTGGTGAAACCATCAGCAGCCTAGCAACACTCCATTTCAAAATTTAAAAAAATAGGGCGGGAGTATAGCTCAGAGGTAGAACATCCCTGGGTTCAATCCCCACAACCACCAAAAAAATTCCATATGAGTGAAATATGTTTTAAAATCTCAGTAAATAAAGCCATTACAAAATACAGGTGGGCTGTATTTATAATCATGTTATAGGGAAGGCATTTTAAAAATGTGAAAGTATTTAAAATTCATTTACATTTTGAGTACACACTAAGTAATGACAAAAGGGCAATATTTTAAAGATACAAAAGTTATTTATACAATAAAAATAACTTTTCTTCCTTCTCTGTTCCTCGGCCACCCAGTTCCTTTTCTCCAGAATCAGCCCCATCCTGGTACCTTATGTATGACTCTGCACATAACTTATATGGATATAAAAGTTTGCAAATCATTTTCATTGTTAAAATACCGTGAGATTAATAGAAAGTGATTTATTTAACTCACTGTGCAACATTGGAATTTTTTCTGGTTTATTCATTTATAAAATAGCATTGTGATGAACATTTTTAAAACTTTTATGTACTTTTAATCCGTACATATAGTAATTCAATGCATATTATACAATATGTGTTAATCCAATCAGGCTAATAAGAATGTATATCTCTTTAATCTTTAATCATTTTTATGTGTTGCAAATTTTGTACTCTTCTAGTTATTTTGAATTATGACATAGGTTATTTTGCCCAATAGGTACTGTTGTCTAAAGAAGAACCAGGAGATATTCCTCCCCTGACACTGTTTTTAGTGCCCCTTAGTGAATTTCTTTTGGTCCTCCCTCCCTCTCTGCTCTCCTGTCTCTAGTGACCACTATCCTATTTTGTTCTTCACTTAGGTTGGCTTATTGGTAGAACATGTGGTATTTGCTTTCTGTGTCTAGCTTGTTTCACTTAATGATCTCCATTTATGTTATTGCAAATGACAAAATTTCATTATTCTTTATGGCTGAATAGTAGCCCATGGTGTATATGTACCAAATTTGCTTTATTCATTCATCAGTTGGTGGAAGTTGCCCCCCCCCACTTCTTTGGCTACTGTGAATAGCACTGCAATGAACATAAAAGTGCAGGTGTCTCTTCAACATATTGATTTCATTTCCTTTGGATATGTATGCATTAATGAGACTGCTGGATCATATGAGTGTTACATTTTTAGATTTTGAGGAATTTTCATACTTTTTTCTATAGTGACTGTACTAATTTACACCTATAGTATATGAGTTTCCTTTTCTCTGCATCACCACCAGCATTTCTTATTTCTTGTCTTTTTTATGATAGCCATTCAAAGTGGGATGAGATGATCTAATTATGATTTAGATTTGTATTTCTCTGTTGATGAGTGAAATTGAGAATTTTTCATGTATTTATTAACCATTTGTATGTTTTTTTTTTCAGAAGTGTCTGTGCGGTTCTTCAGCCCATTTTAAAAACTGGATGGTCTGGGGTATTTTTGGTGTTTAGCTTTTTAAGCTCCGTATCTCTTCTTCAGGCCAGCCCATTGTTGGATATACAGTTTGCAAACATTTTCTCCCATTCTGTAGGTTTTCTCTAAATTTCCTTATTGTTTCCTTTGCTATGCAGAAGCTTCTTAGTTTGACGTAATCCCATTTGCCTATTTTTACTTTTGCTACCTGTGCTTTTGGCGTCCTGTCTAAAACATTGTTCCCTACACCAATGCCTTTGAATGTTTACCCTATTTTCTTTCAATAATCTCATAGTTTTAAGATTTGGGCTTTTGGGGCAATTTGAGATGATCTTTTATATGGTAAGAGGGAAAGATCTAGTTTTATTCTTCTGTATATGAATATCCAATTTTGTCAGCACCATTTATTGAAGATACTATCTTTTCTCCACTGTATGTTCTTGCACCTTTGTCATAAAATAGTTGGCTGTATAAGTGTGGATTAATTTCTGGGTTCTCTATTCTATTGCATTGGTCAATGTGTTTTATTACAGTACCATGTTGTTTTGATTATTATAGCTTTGTAGTATATTTTGAAGTCAGGTGTTGTGATGCCTCAAGACTAGTTTTATTTTTCTCAGGATTACTTTGACTATTCTGTGTCTCTTTTGGTTCCATATGAATTTTAGGATGTTTGACCCACAGAGTGTTTGAATCTCTGCTACTTCTCTACATAGACATTCACCATGCAGGGTCATCTAGATGTGAATGGATTCCTAGGGTATAATAACTTCTTAAGGGATAAGAGTTAGGGACATTATTTTATAATATATTTAACCTGGCTGTGATGTCAAAACACTGGGAATGGATCCACCATAGGATCCAGCTATACCACTCCTGTGTATCTTTCCGAAGGAATTAAAGTCAGAATATCATGGTAATACATGCATATCCATATTTGTAGCAGCACGATTCACAATAACTAAACTATGGAACCAGCTTAGGGGTCCATCAACAGATTCAGAAAATATGGTATATATACACAATGGAATTTTAATTAGCCATAAAGAAGGACAAAATTATGTCATTTGTAGGTAAATGGATGGAACAGGAGAATATTAGGCTAAGTGAGATCAGTCAGTCTCAGAAAGTCAAAGGTCATAAGTTTTCTCTCATATGTGGAAGCTAAAGAGAAAATAGGAAACAATAGGACTTTATATAAATGAGAAGAAAGACCAGTAAAATAGTGAAAGGTGGTTTGGGAAGGGAGGTGGGAAAGGGGAAAAAGAGAATGAATGAAGGAAACAGTTTACATAATGTTATGTACAAAGATGAAGTTATCATTACCAATTTCACTAATATGTATGGGGAAGGGTGGGTAGAAGTGTGAGATCCAAAGGAAAACACACCCAGTACTCTGGGCATGTATGTTTATATTACTTTGAACCTCACTATAATGTATAATTACATTGCACCAATAAAATTATAAAACAAAAACAAAAAACAGCTTATGACAGGTCAAGCTTAAAGGGAATAAGTTAATAAGTGCTATAAAATCAATGAATACAAAAATCACAGCATACAAAACCAATATAGAAAAATAAATATTACCTTCTACTAGCAATGAACAATCTAAAAATAAAATTAGAAAGCAATTTCATTTACAATAGCAGAGAAATTATAAAATACTTAGGGATATATTTATTAATTATCTTTATTATATTTATCAAAATAAGTACAAAGCTTATACTCAGCAATTGCCAAACACTTTTGAAACACAGATGGCCTAAAGATTAGAGAAGCTACCCCAAGTTCATTTTCTAATCTGTCAAGGCTATCCAGGTGGATTTACAGATTCACATAATCCCTATCAGCTTTCTTGCTCAATTATTTGCAGAAATTGACAATTTTGTTCTAAAATTCACATAAGAGGAACCAAAACAACCTTGTAAATGAAGAAAAAATTCTTCCCATTTGCTAATATAAGAATTTTCTACAAAGCTCTAGCAATTAAGATAGTGTGGTACTGACTGCAATAGAATAAAGAAATAGATCAATGGAATAAAATTAATTGCCCCCAAATAAACCTTAATATTTTAGTCAGTTTATTCTTGATAAATGCCAAGATATTTCTTTTACTTTTTCTTTTTTGTGGTATGAGGGATTGTACCCAGGAGCATTCTACATCTGAACTATACTCATTGTCCTAATTTTTATTTTTTATTTTGAAACAGGGTCTCACTATGTTACTAAGAGTCTTGCTATTTTGCTGAGGTTGTCCTTGAACCTGCAATTCTTCTATCTGAGCCTCCCAAGTACTAAGACTACAGGTGCATCCTAGTCTATACCACCACATCTGGTGAGTGCCAAGATATTTCAATGAGGAAAACCATGTTTTCAACAAAAAGTGCAGGGACAACTGGATATTCAATTGTAAAATAATAAAGCTGTACTTATTACTCACATCTATATAAAATAATTCACAATGGATCATAAAGATAGATGCAAGAACTAAGTTTTCTCTCATATGTGAAAGCTAGAGAGAGAAAATATGAAACAAAAAGACTTAGAGGAAACAAAGAAGTAAATCTCGTTGACCTTGGAAAACTTCCTAGACAGAATAACTTTATATTTCATATAATGACCTATTTATCTTAGCTCCTGGTAGCCAGTAAATCATGTCTGTCTTTAAACAAAATATTACAAGGCATGCTATAAGGCAAGGAAAACAGTATTTGAAGAGTCAAAACAAGTATCCGAACCAGACTCTAACATGACACAAATTTCAGAATTATCAGATATGTAATTTAAGATAATTCTTCTAAAAAGATGAAATGGCTATTTGATCATTCAGTGCATGTATCTTTACTATGGTGATCTGCAACAGGAAAGCAATGTTAAGTAGTAGTCCTCTGAGTTTGAAAGTCCTCAATTGAACAAATAGAGAACCATACTTAAAGTTCATGTCCCAAAATCCTTCTACCTATGCATTAATTCCAATAGGCTCTTATCATGGTTATCATGGGGCACCAGTAGAGGGCAGTAAACAACAGCCCAGATGAGATCCCCTATATAGCCTTGCAGGTAGAGAGAATATGGTACTGTTAAAAAACAGCTCAGAGACAATAGGGCCATGTTGTTCATGAATTAAATGGTTACATGTTTGTTATTAATCACAGATTCTAGGGTATTAATAGCACGTTATATTCATTTTGAACAAAAAAACAAATTTATGAGTGAGAAAACAAAAACTACTAATTTTAAGGAAAATTTTATTCTATTCCCTTATATACGCTTTGAAGGCTTAGGAACTGGTTGGTGTACTTGGTGTTGTGAAGACATTTGCAGGTTTATAAATTTATTTATCCATTTATTTATTGTTTAACGACTACATACTATATGTGTGTGTGTGTGTGTGTGTCTATATATATATATATATATATATATATATATATATATATATATGGGGTACTGTTGACCTTTCAATACATGTATTCAATACATAATGATCAGATGAAGATAATTGTCATATGCATCCCCTCAAATATTTATCATTCCTTTGCAGTGAGAACATTTAAAGTCTTCTCTACTAGCTATTTTGAAATATTTAATTATTTTCAATCATGGTTATCCTACTGTGCTGTAGAATATTAGAAGTCATTTCTCCTATCCAACTACAGTCTTTCAACTATTAGTTGCCCTCTCTCTATCTCTCCCACCCACACACCCTTCCCAACAACTATTCTATTCTCTACTTATTTGAAATAAGTTTTTTTTTTTTTTTTTTTTTTTAGTTTCAATGTATGAAAACTGGTAATTTTCAACTTTCTCTAAGGGTTTGACCAGGTGTCAACAACCACACTACTGTTCTGAAACCACAGTCATATTAAGAAACATTGTGAGCCCTAGCTGTGTTAAGTGCCATTGGATACTTTAAATTCCCCAAATAGCCAAAAAACAAAGTCTCTTTTCTAGAAAACTCTGTTGAGAATTCTTACTTTAACAGAAGGAGGTAGGTGTCCTTATTCAGAAGTACCCAAGTTGCCCTAGCACCTGAAAGCCTGCCTTGACTCTCTAAAATGAGACAATGTCCCATTGCACACACCTGCTATCTAAGTGGACTTTCGGTGCATTGAACAGAGCTCTCACAGCCACTAGAGGACTCCTGTCACATGCTTAAAAGTGAGTGGTTAGTGCGGTATGAATGTCTGTCTCACTTCCAAAGATTTTATTCCAGGCATTTTCAGAGAAAAGTTTGTGTGTGTGTGTGTGTGTGTGTGTGTGTGTGTGTGTGTGTGTGTGTTGTTTAAGATTCTTTAAACAGAAGTCAGAGTATGAGTATAGCAGAAACTCCTCAGCTGATTTTTACCACTTCTGTAATTTTCTGTGCCACCACCAAGAAAACCAGTGGTTTTTATCACCCAAAACTATGCCTCTGGGTCCACAACCCTTCTCACCTAGTGAGATATATATGTATGTATGCAATTACCTCACACTCAGTGTTTTTTGCTATAGCACTTCTCTCAATCAACATTTAAAGCATACAAACTGTTTCTGAGATTTTTGCAGTATATTTTTAATCTTTATTAGGTAATAAAAGACTCCACACAAAAGATGTACCCTAACCTAGGCATATCCATCATTCCAGGTCTTGTCACTAGATGTCTGGTGAGCCATCACCCTGTCCCTTGGGCTTAATCCAATTTCATAGGGTTCAGAGTTCATCATTCTGGGATACCCCTGATTGAAACCTACCTGTAAAACTTATACTAACTCTATTACCGTGTTTCCATGGGTTCTGCTTGTGAAACAAATCTCCTTATTTTTGTGCTTTCTACTTTTAAATTTCATTGTTTTCCTAAAGCCCATAGGAGCAATGACCCTTCTTTATGCCTTCACATACATCCCCCTCTCTTGGATATAAGTCACAAATAACAGAATGTCTTCACATGTTTCTATACCTTTCCATGGTTACCAGTAAACATGTTCTATGGGAAGGCCAAGTTTAGTAGTTAAGACTGTAAATGCTAGAGCCAGATTTCCTGACTTCAAAGTATAACTCAAAAGCTATTTAACTTGTTTGATCTTTAATTTCTTTACTTGTTACATGAGATTATAATAATAGTACCTACATCATAGGATTGTTGTGACCCTAAAGTTGGTAGCCCATATAAACATGGTAAGCACAATGCCTGGCACAATATTAGCTCTTAAATTTTAACAGTAGTTATTAACGTCATGTTAATTTTTAAATCTTCTATAGCTTCTGATCTTCTTTGTGAGAGAGCTCTGTCTGCTTCTTTGTGAGAGAGTGTTCTGGATTATTTTTCAATTACACTACCAATCTCATCACTTAAGATTTAATCTGATTAAATATTTTATACTTTTATAATATGTATATGCAAATATGTAGGGTAGTTTTAGCATAGACATTGCAAATTAAGCACGGTTTTTAATACAACTGATTTATAGGAAAGGTGGCAGAGTTTGGAGTCAGGCCCAATTGATTTTGAAGCCAAGGCCTGTTACATCATTCTGTGAAGGTGAATAATTTTCTTAACTTTTGTCTGTTTTAGGTTTCCATAAATTAGGACCTCACAAAGTTAGTTCAAAGGTGAAGAGGGATAAGACATAAAAAATCACTTTGCATTATATTAAACACTCAATAAATTTTAGTTACTTCCTTCTTCTGGGTATTCTAACAGTGCCTTGCACAGGTCAAATAATGGAGATGATAATAGCACAGAGCAAATGCTTGGCTGATTGTTGACCGAATCATAGTTCATGTGAATAGCCACAGTCTCTATAAACCTGGCTTTTTCCCCAGAGTCCCTTCTGTTTGATGCTTTCTGCAGTTTTACACCCACACGAGTCTTGAATTACTTTAATACAAAGCAGCCTGCCTGACAGTAATATCAGAAAGATGAGTTAACTCTGTTCACCTTTTGACTTTCAGCTCCATCATCAGACTTCAGTGAGCCCCCAAGGGCCTGGATACTGGAAAACTTGAAATCCTATAGTTTGCCAGCTGCTTTCAGGTTGCAGTGTGCCAATGGGTAGCACTGGCAGGGAACTGGAAGGCAAGAGAAAAACAGTGCGATTTTCTGCTTCTGGAAATAATTTTCAGCAGCATTAGTAATTACTGACAGTAGAGCTCCAGAAGCAATATAAAGAAAATGGAGTTTCTAGCAGCTGTAGTCAACTGTATCAGCAGCATCTGCAGCACTGCAGGTCTGGTAGCCGCTCAGGGGGCTGGAGCCCAGTTAGTGGTTGATTCTTAATCTCTTGGTAGTATCTGCCCTTTCTGGCTTCTCCAGCACATTCTTTTTATTCCTCCATCCCTTTCAACCATTTTGGAATTGATACCCTGCACAATAGTTCTATTTGAAATATCTAGAGTCATTTTCTTTCCTCATAAACACTGATTCATATACTACCCTTAATGATGAACAAAAATTTGCACTTCAAAGATGTTATTGATACAAATATATTTAAGCTAAATCTTTACTGATAAATGATAATGTTTATGGTATGCTAGGCAAGTGGAATACTGCTATAATCTTAATAGGATAGCCCGATAAGAGACATAATACAAATTACAAATAATTATATTAAATATGGCATATAGTGAATCTATGGGAGAAGATGAAATAAAAATGCTGTGAGTGTTCAGAATATTCCCCCTATGTTGGGGGAAATTAGAGATGACTTTATGGAAATATGCTCATAACACAGGTCGAAAACCACAGGAAGCAATGAGGTGGTAAGCAAAGGTGAGGAACTCTACTTTGGGAATTAGAACCCCTTCCATTGTATATGAATGGAGCCCGGGGTATTTTTCACCCTTTTCTCCTCAGTTTCTTCTAATACACCCATTCTCAGTTATTCACCTCAGAATGTGTGTGTGTGTGCCTGTGTGCCTGTGTGTGTGTGTGTGTGTGCCTGTTCCTGTGTGTGTGTGTGTGTGTGTGTGTGTGTGTATATGCACATATGGTGAGGAGGTAGGTGGCATCAGAATATCTACAGTGGATAGCATGAAAAATATGAATACTTTTTCTTGGTACTGGGGATTGAACCCGGGGGAATCTACCACTGAGATATATCCTTTGCAACTTTTTATATTTTATTTTGAGCCAGGGTCTCACTAAGTTGCTGAGACTGGCCTTGAACCTGCAATTCTCCTGCCTCAGCCTTTCAAGTTGTTGGAATTACAGACATGTGCCACAGCCCCATACTTGAATATACTTTCTTTTAAATTAATTAATTAATTAATGCATTTATGTATTAATGTATGTATGTATGCATTATGCATTTATTTATTTGCTTGTTTATTTATTTATTTTGATATGTGGTACTGAATATTGAACCCAAGGGCATTCTACCTTCAAGCTACAACCCCAGTTCTATTTTTTATTCTTTATTTTGAAACAGTGTCTCACTAAGTTGCAGAGGGTCTCACTAAATAACCGAGGCTGGCCACGAACCTGCGATCCTCCTGTCTCAGCCTCCCAAGTACTGGTATTAAAAGCCTATGCCACCATGCCTGGCTTTGAATACACTTTCTAAGGGAATGTATCTTTTATCTATTCCCCACTTCCCTACTATAATTTAAGAATGAATAAATTAGATGTCTATAGTTAATTCCTGTCTTAAGTTGGAAATGTTTTCTTAGATATGACATAAAAAGCACAAGTGGAAAAAGAAAAAAAAATAGTCAGGTGGTACTACATCAAACAAACAAAACCTCTTCTAACATAATAAAGGAAATAATTACCAGCGTGAAGAGACAATCTATGGAATGGGAGAAAATATTTGAAAGC
Source organism: Graphiurus murinus (assembly GCA_004027655.1). Classification (NCBI taxonomy): domain Eukaryota; kingdom Metazoa; phylum Chordata; class Mammalia; order Rodentia; family Gliridae; genus Graphiurus; species Graphiurus murinus. Next base: position 50,138 of record PVLC010004044.1, read on the forward strand.
TATCATTTGAAATGTAGGTGACATTCAAAAATACATAAAGAACTCCTAGAACTCAATAGCAATATATATTATATAACTAAATATAAAGAAAATGTGGACAAATGATTTTAATAGACACTTTTCCAAAGACATATAAATGGCCAATGGTGTATGAAAAAAATGTTCAACATTGGTAATCATCAGGGAAATATAAATCAAAACCACAATGAGATATCACTTCATACTTGTCAGGATGGTTATTTTTTATTTATTTATTTTTTTTGCGGTACTAGGGATTGAACTCAGGGACAGTCTACCTCCGAGCTACACCCCCAGTCCTATTTTTTATTCTTTATTTTGAAACCAGGTCTCACTAAGTTGCAGTGCCTCACTAGGTAGCTGAGGCTGACCTCGAACCCGGATCCTCTGGTCTCAGCCTCCCGAATGCTGGGATTACAACCGTGCGCCACCACGCCCGGCTCAGGATGGTTATTATTTTTAAATAGCAAAAAATTCATGTTGGCCTGGTGTAGTGGCACATACCTGTAATCCCATTACTTAGGAGGCTGAGACAGGAGGATCACAGCTTTGAGGCCAGCCTCACCAATTTAGTAAGCCCCTGTTTCAATCAATCAATACTGAATAAATAAATATGGCTAGGGTGTAACTCAGAATTAGAACATCCCTGGGTTCAACCATACACACACACACACACACACACACACACACACACACACACACACACAAATTTAAAAATCCATGTTGGTAAGGAAGTGGAAAAAAGTGAGCCCTTCTACACCATTAGTACTTCTATTATGAAAAACACTGTGAATATTCCTCAAAAGACTCAAAATATAATTATCTTATGATCCAGCAATTCAACTTCAGGGCATATAGCCCAAAGAATTGAAATCTGGTCCCAAGGGGTTGTCTTCACTCATATTCATTGCAACAGTATTCACAATAGCCGAGATGTGGAAATAATTTCAATGTCTCTTGATGAATGACTGGCTAAAGAATGGGTAGTATAGAAATACAATGGAATATTAACAAATGTTAAAAAAGAAAGAAATCCTACCCTATACAAAAACTTGGATGAATCTAGGGAAAATTAGGCTAAGCGCAACAAACCAGTCATAGATAGACAGATACTGCATGATTCGGCTTATATAAAGTATTTAAATATACAAACTCAAACCAGATGTGGTGGTGCGCGCTTGTAATCCCAGTACTTAGGAGGCTGAGACAGGAGGATTGCAGGTTCACAGTTAGCCTCAGCTACTTAGTGAGGGCCTCTGCAATTTAGTGAGACCTTGTTTCAAAAATAAAGAATAAAACATAGGGCTGGGGGTGTGCCTCTGGGTTTAATCTCCGGTACCGCCAAAAAAAAAAAAAAAATACAAACTCATAGAAGCCCAATGTAATGGTGGCTGTTTAGGACTGTTGAAGGAGGAAATGGAGATCTGGTTTCTAAAGGGTATAGGAATTGTAATTATAAAAGACGAATAACTTCTAGAGATTTGCTGTGCAACATTATACCTATAGTGAACAACACTTACACAAAATTTTTTTAGGACAGTAGATCTCATGTTAAGGGTTCTTAACACATACAAACTTTAAAAAATAGCAGAGCATGGTGGCACATGCCTGTAATCCCACTGACTTAGGAAGCTGAAGCAGGAATATAGCACATTTGAGACCACCCTCAGCAACCCTGTCTCAAAATAAAAAATAAAAGGGCTGAAGGTATAGCTCAGTAGTAAGATGCCTCTGGGTTCAATCCCCAGTATGGAAAAAACAATAATAAAGGCTTATGACATGCTAAATAAATCATTAAAATTCTAGATTTAAAATAATTATTACTTAGTAATGTTAGGGCAGTACTCTATCGTCTTCTATATCTTAGAGTATTTATTGAGAAGCCTGTGGATGCCTCTTCCCTTATTTATGCCCTAATCTTATTTTAACCCATTCCTCATACAATTCAGCATCCTATATCTTCTGTGTTACGATGGCTTTTTAAATTATAAGTTTGCTTGTTTGTTTTTACATCCATTGTATTGACATGTTTGGACCATTTAAATCAGAAAACTACTGTATTTTACATATGGAATATCTTCTTTTAATTTTTTTAAAATTTGTTCCTGTTTATATGTTCTCTGTTTCTGAAACTTATCGACCTTCTGTTGGGCCATCTAACATGTTCTTCTAATTCTACTATCTCTTCAATTATTTTTCTTCTCCATGTATTTTTGTTCTACTTTCTAAAAGATTTACTTGGCTTAATCTGTTGTGTAACTTTTAAATGTCAACTCAATTTTTTTTTATTTTTGAGCATTCTTTCCTATTATCTAAATGTGTTGTTTATTATTATTATTAATTGTTATGGCATTCCATTCTCATTTCCTGGATGCAATATCTTTTCTTATCTTCCTGAATTAATGATGGATTTTTGTAAAGTCTTCTTCTGCTCCCCATATTTTCTGTTACCTCCTATTTGGTTTTGTTTTGTTTCATTTTTATTTTTATTTTTTAATTTTAATTTATTTTTATTTTGATTATTTTTATTTTGTGTGTGGTACCAGATATTGAAGGTAGGAGCATTCTACCTCCAAACTATACCCCAAGCCCTTTTTATTTTATTTTTTATTTCGAAACAGGGTGTCACTAGGTTACTGAGGATCTTGCTAAGTTACTAAGGCTGGTCTTGAACCTGTGATACTCCTGCCTCAGCCTCCCAAGCACTGGAATTATATGCATGTGCTCACACCCAACCTTGTTTTTACTTTTATGTGAAAGGATTTTCCCCCAAAATCTGATTATTTTTGGACGTTTATTCAAAATGCAGAGAGCCAGTATAAGATAACTATTAATGGCCAGCTCACTCTACATCCTAGATTCTTCAGGCAGGGATATGGCATTTAAATGAACAACGTTCATTTGTAAGTATATTTATGCTTTGCTATATTAGACTGGACAGTGCCTATCAAGAAATCTTAACCTATGGATGTAAGGCTGGTTTCTAGTGATCTAGGGACCCAAAAAATGACATTTTACTGAGCCATAAAGAAGAAAAAAATGTAATTTCCAGGAAAATGGATGGAAGTAGAGAACACCATCACTCTGAGTGATCTCAGCAGAATTTTATTTAGTCTTTTGTGTTTTCCCCCTCTTACAGACTTTTCAGGAGTTTTTCACTTTCAGATCTATTCACGTTTAGGTCTGTAGAAATATAGTCTGCTTCCAATTAATGAGTCTATTGGGGGCCTCTACAGTATGGATTAAATTATTTTTTGGTTTATTCTAGGTCCCATTAGGGGAATTTATCTTTCAGTTTTATTGTATCTGGGAAGTTAGTTTTCACTTATTTGCTGACTTTTTCCCCCTTAATCAAAACTTTATTCAAGAGCAATAGATCTTTTCAAAATGTGAACTATTTATTTCACATCTCTGTATATCACTTTCCTATTACAGAAAACTCTCAAAAATAAAATGGAGGGTTCTTATATACCCCTCATTCAACTTTCCCTATTATTATTCTTTTTAACTTAAACGTTTTTATTATATTTCTGATCTCCTATCGTTTTCTCTCAGTATTCTTTGACCTTATAGGTTTGTGACTTAACTCTTTTTTTTAAATCCCCAGCCATTTATTATTACAGTTATTTTATTTCTTTTAGTATACTTTTAGTGGTACATTGTAGTCTCATATCATTTAAAAACTCTTTAATAAGCATGTTAATAGAATGGCATTATATACTAAAGAAATATATGTGTGCATAGTTTACCATATTTAATCAGAGGTCTAAATGATAGACCAAATGTAAACACCTTTCTGAGGATTCTTGATCTGTTGTTTTCTATTTCTTTTTCAATCAATTTTTATAATTTATATTTTAGGAAGATGTCATTGATTTATTCTAAAATTTTGAGTCAGAACTGGACTTGGTGGTCCACGCCTGTAATTTCAGTGACTCTTTAGATTGAGGCAGGAGGACTGTAAGTTCAAGTCCAGCCTTTGCAAGTTAGCAAAATCCTGTCTCAAAAGTAAAAAATAAAGATGGCTGTGGATGTAGCTTGGTTATAGAATTTCCCTGGGTCTTATCCTCAGTACCATAGAAAAAAATTAAAAATAAAAATTTGAGTGAGTTTCTATAGTTTTTCATAAAGATCTTTTTACTTTTTTTTCTCATATAAGATTTTTTGTTGATATTTAAAATCACACTTGTGAGAGATTTACCTATTGTATTGATCATTTTAAAGAATTCCCTTTTAGTTTTAAGTATCACTTCAACTTTTTCATTCTGAAATTTAATGCTTAAGTTCTTTTCATTTTCTTTTTTTTTTTTTTTCAGTACTGGGGATTGAACTCAGGGGTATTCTACCTCCGAGCTATACCCCCAAGCCCTATTTTTTTTTATTCTTTATTTTGAAACCGGATCTCGCTAAGTTGTGGAGTGCCTCACTAGGTAGCTGAGGCTGGCCTCGAACCCGGATCCTCCGTTCTCAGCCTCCCTAATACTGGGATTACAAGCATGCGCCACCACACCCGGCTCTTTTGTTTTTACTTTGCAACTTTTTAAAACATGGATACCGAGTTTACTTATTTTTATACTTTAAGATAATGAAAATATTTAGGTCCATAAATATTCTTTGTATTAGTTATTTCCCAGAGGTTTTTAATCCATATGTCTTTTTTATTACCATCTAAATAATCTAAATACAGGAATATTAATTTATTTTTATACAAATACTTTATGAAAGTATTTGTTTATTTCTAAGTTATTTTTTCAAATTATATTGAGTTATGATCAGGGGATGTTATATGTTAAATCCCTTTTTCAGTTTCATTGTGTTTTATTTTGTGGCTAAATGCACAATTCTTTTCTGTAAATTATTCAAGGACATAAAAACTTTAATTTTTATGGAGAACAAATTTCAGTGCCTCTTAAATGGAGCTTATTGGTTTTATATTCAGATGCTTACTTCCTATTCATTTCTGGGATCCTTATTTTGTCAAATTGTCAAAGAAAAGAACAAATGTATTTAGTTAAACATTGGATGGTAGAGTAGAGAAAGGCTAAATTTTCCTGTTGTTCCAAGCAGCTGGAACACTGCTTCCCAGCAAGGTGAGTGACTGAAGAAATTCACCAAAATTAAATATTACACAGCCAGAGACTCAAAAAGACCCCCAAATCCTGTTTTTTAAAAAGGAGGATAAGAAAGAGTTCATCAGTGCCAAGCCTGTGTTTGGTAGTGGCACCAGGACACTGAAGACAAGAAGGATAATAGAAAGGGAAAGAGCAAAGTACAGTAACAGAAAAAGCTGTGGAACAATAACAACAACAAAACAGTCCGAACTTAGCTGATTTTGAGGCTGTGCAGCAGGCTGGTATTTGATAACTGCTCCCGGTTTCTAAACATTTGAGTGGAGAGCTGTGGCGGGGAGCCATCTTGTGGAGGTAATGTCTGAGCTTGATGCTGTGGGAACCCCCAAATCTACAGCAAATATTGCCACATTGTCCCAGACAGCACCTACCATGTGGCCCAGGAGGGCTCTGGTGAGATGCCATTGAAATGGGCACAGAAGAGAATGTTTCCTTAGAGGATTCAGGTCAGAGATACAGAGGAGAGTGAAACTTGTTTTCTGATTTTTATCTGATGGCTCATGCAATGAACTGAAGAGAGCTGGAAAACCAAATAGGCAAACATGATTACGTGCAAGGACTGGGCCTTGGACGACCATAGTCATGGTGGTGGAATGCATGCACCCAGGGTGGTTGGATACAGTTCACTGTGTAGGATTCTCATGAGATGCCTGAGATCTAGCACAGCAGAGTTCAGCACTATTCTAACTAATTTCTCCAATAAAAGAAATTTCTTATCAGAACTCTGTGCCAGCTGCTGGAACTTCCCATTTAGAACTCTGCATCAGACCTTCCCTAGAAGTGCAACCTGTCCTGAGTAAACTCCAGTATATGGTATTTCTCATAACATGCTACCTTGTACTAGTGAACAGGAAGGCTGAGGCTGAGAGGCAATTCAAGCAGCTTTGGTCCAAGGCCACTTAAGCTGGTAGCCTGGCAAGCAACACAAAAGGAGAAAGTGGTTAGTAGTCCTCAGCCATTTTTCTCCCTAAATGGTACATAGCCCAAGAAGAGTGGAAAGAAGCTCAGATTGGGATAGACAGTGAATAGCCATTCTTGTCTACTGTTTGATCACCGCATTAGAGGCAATTCTTTCAGTTTCATTAATAACTTTTGTTATATTTGCTGACTGGTTCATATATTTACGTACATATGGATACATATATATTTTTTCTTTATTTTTTGTTTTGATTTTTTGAGGAGTATTGGTTTTTGATCCCTTTTTACTCCCTCTCTTTTCTTCTTCTGATTCCAAGTTTTCTTGTTCTCCCCTATTTCATTTTATTTTCTTTTTTAAGTTCTTTATTTTTTAACCTCTTTTCTGCTTTTCCTCTGTTAACATTTTGAATACTTTAAATTTACTTTGCCTTCCTTTCTTATGTTCTTCTCTTAATGAATTATATTTTGCCATCTTTTAAAAGTTTGTAGTTTATGTACATCTAAAGATATCAGAAATTATCTTAAATTGAATGGACTAAACTTACCTATTAAGAATGATTCTAAATTTACCATAAAAATAAGCCTAACCTAAATTTGTAAGAGGCAAGCCTGAATGTAAACATGATAGGAAATTTGTAAGTGAAAGAAGCAGAATGTTGTACATGGAAAAGTCTGAAAAGGAGATTGAAAGTATAAGATATTGCTACATAACAATGTAGAATTTAGAATAAAAATACTAAAGGAAAGTCATTGCTTTATTTAGATGAGAATAAAAATAACTATGAATATTTAACATGTGAGCTTTATGTACCTCAAATATAAATAAAATATGAAAAGAATACTACAAGGATAGATAAATAATATATACAGAATTTACATAATTAGAAGAATAATTTGGAGAAAAAATTTAAGTATTTGGAGCTTCAATGTACTTTCAAAAAATTTTTAATTGAATGGATTTTTAAAAATATCAAGTATATCCAGAATTTCGGCCAAATATCATAGGGCTGATTTATAAAATATTAAGTTGTTTCTTTGATAAAGCTAATACAAAAATGAAGGCAAAAAGATATAAATAATGAAAGTGGGAACTCAAGCTACAAACACATAGAGAATGTTTTTAATTGACTACATGTACAACTTGAAAAATATTTACTTATAAAACCTAAAAGAAATAAAAATTATCTAGGAAAATATGAATTACTAAATTTGGTTCAAGAAGTAGAGACACTTAACAGTTATAATTTTAAAAATGTAGAATTACTATTAAAAGAGACAGTATGAGTACTATGAAATCTTTAAGGAAGAGATAATTCTGATCATATGCAAATTCTTTCCACTACATACCAAAAACTGTGAAGGTACGTGTATTATTCCTAAAGAACATGTGGACAGGTAAAATACCATATCTTTGAATGAACATTTCTGTTCCTCCAAACCTAACCAAGTTAATGGAAAAATGAGAGCAAGCCTGAGCTGGAAAGTCCAGTGTGTCTTGAAAGATACTAGATTTCTCTTATGCATGCTGGGAACTAAGGCAACGTAGCCTTTCTATATGAAGTTACATTCCTGCATGTACACCAAGACAGTTGCTTCCTGGGATGCTGGTCATACAAACTAAGCAAGCTGAGTCTGGTGATGTCACTGCTTCTGTAGCCTAACATATAAAACTCCTCTATGAGTGGGGATGGGCATGGAAATAAGGGTACTGTGTAAAGGATGCTTGTTACTAGTCCAGCTTGCCACATCTGGACAAAATGCTATGAGAGAGAGAGAAGCCCATTGAACTCTTCTTGAAGCAGTCACTAATGCCTTGTAAGCTTTCCCCAGTAAATCAAATGTCTTGCATATTGTCTCTGGGCACTTTATCACTTTTTACAGGGAATAGCTACTACAGGTGTATGATTCTAAAATGCAGACTAATAAAACGCCCCTACAAGGGGCGTTTGATCTACAAGGATTGGGGTTATTCTGGTGTTGCAGACAATAATGCAGTGAGCATACATGGGTAGCCAAAACCCCAAAAGGCAGTGTCTTAAAAATATGGACTATAAGAGAACACACGACAAAAATCAGCTATTATGAAAAAGAGCCAGGCACAATAATAATAAATCAAATCCAAGACTTAAGTAGATGTTAGTCTGTTAGGAGAACAACTTTTGGATGGAATTACACAATTCAAGAAGATGGAGATTTGTTTTAACAGGAATACTTTTGGAAGATTCAGGACTCATTGATTTGGGAATGTGATAAGAAAATTGATTACTGGGTCAGAAACAAAGTAAAAGAAAAGAAAATATTTAGATCCAGAAAAAGAGTTCTAACCCTATATGAGTGGTAGAATAAAACAAACTTTATTAGTAGGTAAAATCATTACAAACTCAGAAAAAAAACCTTCTAAAAGGAATAAAGAAGCAATAGAGAGAAGTAAAAATAGTAGACGTGTATATCACTATTACACAAATAAGCCATCCAGAAATACATTGTGCATAAAGCTTGGGATACTCAAAAGGACAGTATCTCATGGAATGAGTATTATTATTGCTGATCCTCACTAGGGCCCCAGGATTATAGGCTTCAGAAATGTTAATGGAACCTTACCTCAGGAATCTGCCAAGGACAACTTTGGAGATGGGACAAATGTGGAGATAATATCTGCTCACAAAACACTGTGAATGCTATATAATAGGCAGAGCCCACCCTGGTTGTGGCCCAGCTGTGGAAAAAATACATGTCTCAAAGCAGAAATTAAAAGACTTCTGTGCAGGTTTGATGTAAAAGGAAATCATGTCAAGGTTTGATAGTGTTGCTTGCATTGAACATTTTTAAGATGGCTAGACCATCTTCCATGCCATTTTCTGAGACAAAATAGAATTATTTAGCAGATTTTCTCCAGGCACGATAAATGTGTATTATAACTAACCATAACAATTCTCTAGTTCGTAATGGAGTATAAGTACTATGATCATAGATTTCAAATAACTAACATCCTCTTGAAATCAACTCACATTGCCTTATCAGTCATATTAGCATATTTCCTTTTAATCTTTGAAAGAGTCTTTGGTATGATTATTATGTAAATTATAACTACTTTCTGAGTTGTAATGTTGTAGGGACTGAAGATTGACCTGATTTATATAACTGGTGGAAGAGGAATCAAGACTCTTTATTCAAAAGAACTAGTGATTTTTTTTTTTTTTTTGCAGTACTGGGGATTGAACATAGGGGCATTCTACCTCCGAGCTACACCCCCAGCCCTATTTTTATTCTTTCATTTGAAACAGGGTCTCACTAAGTTGTGGAGGGCCTCCACAACTGAGGCTAGCTGAGGCTGGCCGTGAACCGGGATCCTCCAGTGTCAGCCTCCCAAATGCTGGGATTACAAGCGTGCACCACCACACCCAGCTAGGACTAGTGATTTTAATTTATACTTTGAAATCTGTTGTATTATGCTGAATTTGAATGTCAACTTGCAAGGATTTTAAGTTTGGCATTGTATGTGTTTATTGTGAATTTGATGAATATTCAATTTTTATTCAGGGATTTTATTACTAGAATTTCAGTATCGTCATTTAACTCATTGCAAAATAGCTAATATGCTGTATTGAATAACATGGATAGACATTATTTAGAATAGGAAACAAAACAGATAGCGAACTTTAGTTACAGAGTAACCTTGAGATTAAACTGACTACTGTACTAACCATTTCAAATCCCTGTGGAAATATTACCCATTAATGTTTCCAGAAGGATATTATAGTGTCAGTATTGGAGTAGTGCTTGACCAAAGTGGAGCTCTTATTTTCCCTCTTGATGGGGATCAGCCCACTTCTGCTGGTAGAATATAGTCTTAAAGATTATGCTAATTGGCTAAAGGGGGGAAATGATATGGAATTTTAGATAGGGTAAATTCTTCTATAAGACATGTATATATATGTCATATATATACATATATATATGTGTGTGTATATATATATATATGCCTTTATATGAGATATATATATGTGTGTATATATATATATATCATGAGTAGGAGCACTACTAGTCTAATACTCCCATTCTTCCTCTGCTGTCTTATTATTCCCCAGGAGACACGAAGTTATTTAAACTAAGTGACACATTTGTAAGGAGAAACTTGATGTAGATTGTTAAGCCATTTATCTCCCTTTATATTTGGAGATCATTTTGCCTGCAGAGAGCATGTGTTCTGCTCTACAAATACATGCCTAAAATATTAACAGGGTGCCACCCCACAGAAGAGCCCTATGATTTCCTAGTAATAGTTACCTAAATTTGTAAGTCTGCCTTATGCATCATTCATTATTAAGAAGGTAATATTTTTATAAAAGTTCCATTAGTGAAAAGGTAGTATTTTAATCTCTCATCTACCTCTTCTATGGAGGTACATCTCATGTAACATCTATGTTGTAAAATACTTTTCTCTAATAAATTCATTATCTTCTGAAGTGCTAAAGTATTTATTTCTGTACATATTTACTTTGTTATTTAATTTTAAGCTGTCTTGTATCATTCATTCAAATGTTAAGTGTTTATGGAGTAACCACTGTAGAAGATACAGAATAAAAATGCAGAAGGCACAAATCCCTCCTTAAAATGGAGAAGAGAATTGAAGAAAGAAATGACATACATCAGAAAGAAATCAATGGCATAAAAGACATTTTAAAAGGTAGAAAAATTCAAGAAAGTGATGACCCAGTTGGTGAGAGTACCAGGAAGGGTCTAGAGAGGCAGAAGAATTTGACAATGTTTTGGGGGAGATAAGGGAATTCCAGCTGAAAACAAGAGGTGGGAGTAATAAGACTTGAGGATAAAATAGTAAATAAACTGTTGCATATTTGTATAAAATGAATTGATAGTAATAGGAACAAGAAAGTAGACTGTGACCAGATTATAGATGGTCTTGAATGTCAAGCTATATTGTTATTTTTCTAGTAACTAAACATATGTTCTTATATTCATCAATAAAATCAATAAGTTACGAAACCTATGGAGAATTTTATCTCAGATTAACTTACATACTGGACTCTGGGGTCACTTTAATTCATATTTGGCACTTAGTTTGATGCTTTAGGTATATCTAAAGGCTAAGAACTGTTCAACTACTTGTGGAGAATCTACTTTACTTTGCAATTATTTATAATTATTTTAAAATTCTGGTAAAATGCTGGCTACTGAAGAAATATTTGTATTAAAATGAGAACAAATGCCAGCCGTTGGTAATGGAGAGAATCTGGAGAACATGGTGATATGGTAGCCTTAGCTACTGTAAAACTTTGAAGAGATCACCTGGGGATTGTTTAAAGAAAAAATATGGCCCTTGCCTTTTGATTCTGCATTGTTTTGATTGAACTCAATGAGTATGCTCAAACAGGGAATTATAAGTATTGTTTGAGAAGGAAATGTTGAACAAAACAGTGTTTTAAATCCAAACACAGGAAGAGCAAAAGTGATCTTCAAGCAGCTGGCCTTATATCTCTGTGACATACTGACAAAATGGGACCGGAAGAAGTTATAAAAAATCTACAGGGAATTACTTTACTCACAAAACTATATAACTTTTATAAAACTTGAAGACTTGGCACTTTTTACTAATTGTATAGTCACAGGCAGATCACTAAATCACTGAATAGCTTCAATCAAAGTTCCTCATATGTAAAATGTTATAAACCTCACTTCTGACTACTTCGTAGGGTGGTTATGAATATTGATATTAAGTATATGAGAGGATTCAGAAAAATAGAGATATATTTTTAAATCTTTTCAAGATTATTAAATGTATTAAGATTTGGTATTTCACTTGAATGTAAGCAAGGAATCAAGATAGAAATGCAATAAGAAGAGCCATCTGCTATTATAGGTAATTTCTTGGGAACAAGTGTCAAAGCTGGGGCTTCACTAATTGTACTTTTTCCCTCAATGAATGGTTCTTTTTATTTTTATATATTAAATACTTGGTAATAATAATATATTATAAAATACAGAACTATTCTCTATTTTTCTGAATCCTCTCATATACTTAATATCAATATTCATAACCACCCTATGAAGTAGTCAGAAGTGAGGTTTATAACATTTTACATATGAGGAACTTTGATTGAAGTTATTCAGTGATTTAGTGATCTGCCTGTGACTATACAATTAGTAAAAAGTGCCAAGTCTTCAAGTTTTATAAAAGTTATATAGTTTGTGATTCTCTCAGTGTTCACAGTTCGTTTAATACAGTTTTAGAAACACATTTCACTGTATTGTAATATTGGTTTGACTATATCTGTTTACCCCACAAAACTGTTATTTTTCTTCTTTTTTGGTACTGGAGATTGAACCCAGGGGTATTCTACCTCTGATCTACACCCTTCAGCCCTTTTTTTTTTTTTTATTTTGAAACAGGGTCTCACTGAGTTGCTGAAGCTATCCTCGAACCTACAATCTTCCTGTCTCAGCCTCCCAAGTACTGTAATTACAGGTGTATTGCCATGCTCATCTATTCTCAACTTTTGGAAGAGAGTTCTGATATATTTGTCTCTGGATCTCCAGAACCCATCAATGTGTGGCGTATAGAAGATTGCAAATCAGAACTAGAAAAAACCTATGGACAGGACCTAAGATTTTTTGTTTTTAAAATATACATAGAATTTTTATGAAACCAATCCACAAAATTTGAAAGCACTAAAGTGCATGGCAGAGAAGAAAGTTTTAGAAGCACCTGGTACTTAGAAGTTATTGCTTTATGTACACCATTTAAATTTCTCCCAAAATTTAGAATCAGTTTTTGTAAAAACAGGGTATAAAAACATTTGCTTTATTAAAACAAATAAATAAGATTTATCAAATACTACAATGTTCAAAACACCTTTCTGTGTGGTAAGAGTAGGCTAAAAATTGTTTAAAAGAATCCCTATCTACTAGAGCCTTATTACCATTATGAGGAGTCAAAATTTACAATAAGACAGTTTCCTAACAATATAAGTCCATATATGCTAAAGACACAAGTATGTAGTATAGACTAAAATCACTGTATTAGGTTACAGGAGGAGCAAGAAGATCAGAAAAGGCTTTACAAAGGAAGCTAGCCCTTTAAGAGCTAATAATGGATCGGAAAGAAGAAGATATTATAGGAAAGAAGAATGTTTTCCTTTAATACAATTCTGAACCTAAAATATACCAAATGTAAATTAACAAATTATCTCTCAACTTGAGAAGAAAAAAATTGAATGCATATCAAATTTAAGAGAAATTGTCCAGTCTGCCTGTTGGAAATTTTGAAAGTAAAAAAAAAAAAACACTTTTTAAAGATAGTTTTTTTCTGATAAAGAAATAGGAAGATTACTCACCTTTTCCCTATATTTTCAGCTTTACTATAAGGCTATAGTCTCAGCATTGTTATAATGATATATTCTGCCTAGCAATAAACTAAAATTGGGTCACAAATTCAGCTATTTTTTCTATTTTGAAATTGACATATTTTTCTCAACTCATTGGCGAGTCTTTCATTTATGACTTTTTATAGTTATTATGAATGAATGGGAGACCAGGCCTGAGGTAAGAAAAATGTAATATACGTAAACATATATATGTATTTTTATTTTTCTGAGCTTTGGTCCTTTAGATTGGATTCTTTAATTTGTAAACATATGTGTTGACTTTGTGTATAATATTAGGGGAATAAAATAGATTCAGAGTAGTCATGAGAGCAACTTTGGCAAACAAGTATAAGCAGATGATTTGTAAAGGCAACAGGGAAGACCAAATTCATTAATTTAAAATGAAATAATTCTAAGAACAACAAAGGTGACATTAGATTTTAAAGGGTAGGGATTTAACAAAAGAAAAGCATTATTAGGACCCCTTTATAATTTATACTCAGAGATATAATTCATAGCATCTTGGGAAATAGAACTGTAGTTTTTCTTTTGCCAAATTCTTAGTAGTGGCATTGGAAAGTTTATGCATCAACAGTTTGTATCTAAATAAACCATGAAAATTTGCTCCAAGTATTTCATCTGATTTTATCTCTCTCAGCAAACGTGTATGAATACTTATTATAATACTGCAACCTCATCATTACCTGATTGTAACACTTCAATTATTGACAAATGGGTTGAGGAAAATTGCACAATTTAAAATTCATTTTTTTGCAAGACATGGTGGCACAATGCTTGTAATTCCAGTGCTTGGGAGACTGAGACAAGAGAATCTCAGGTTCAAGGCTAGTGGACAGTAACTTAGGAGGACCCTATTTCAATATAAATAAAATGGGGCTGGAAGTGTAGCTCAGAGATAAAATGCCCCCTAGATTCAGTGCCACACATTTAAAAAAAAGAACAATAAAATGCACATTCCTACTAGTTAGTGAGTTTTAAAATGTTTTCTGATTACTTAATATTATTTGTGTTACCCATTCTTTGAATCATTTTATGTTACCTTTTCTAATGTATTAGAGAGGGTTATAATTCTTTTTCCTACTATTCTGTAGCTATTTTTGCATATTCTAGATAAAAATGTGTATAAATTTGGATTCCTCTTATCTAGCATGAGAACCCAATTCTGGTATACTTCAGAAAAATGGAAATTCATTGGAAGGATGTTATGATCAACAACTTGTTGGAGGACCATGCCTTGAAAGAAGGCCAAAACCAAGGAAGGCCCTGCCAACAGTAATCAGAACAAAGGTCAAAAAGCAAGCCAGGTTCGTTCATTTCCTCTGCTATTATTGCTACAATAATTATGAACTCCAGCCATCTCCACATTCTTGCATCACTCATGAGCCCTTGGAAAAACATACAAAAGTACTTTAAAGTCCTTGGAAAGTACATACAAATGGCCAAAAAAGTAACATGCCCTTTCTTAGGCTGTATTGGACTACAAAAAGGGAGGGTCTTGCATTTAAGTTTCTTCAGATTGAGGTGGAACTACTCTAGTTTCATGCAGCCTGTAAAATCTACACATATTGTTGAATGTCTCCAACTAGAGATAAAAGTTCTCCTAGGATGGTGAGGTTGAAGGAGATGTTGGAGGAAATAAAAAATTCAGCCACCCAAAATAAACCAATATAGAAGAGAGAAATATAGAGAAATGGGAACAGCTATTGAGAAATAAACTATGTTGAGTAAGCACTAAAAAATTTAAAAATCATATAAAGTAGCATGAAAAGGACATCAAAATCAAGACATCATTTTATACAATAACCTTGCTACATTGTTTCTATGAGGGCTAAGGGTATATTCAAAATCCAAAACATTTTACCCTGCAACTGCACCCCTAGACCTCATGGCTACCTTACAATGAAAAATGCATCTAGTCAACATCCAAAAGTTCCATAGTCTTAACAGTTTTAGCATTGCTCAAAAATCCAAAGTCCAAAGTCTTCTCTACGATTCAAAGTAAACTCTTGGCTGTAAGCCCCTGTAAAAACAAACAAAAAGCAAGATATATATCTCCAATATGCAATGGCACAAAGTAAATATTTACATTCCAAAAGGGAGAACTAGGGCCATAGAAAGAAGAAATGTGACCAAAACAGTATTGAAACACAGCAGGGGAAGCATTTGATCCTACAACTCCATTTTTGGCATCTGGAGCACATGGTGGTGAGATATGATGTCCACAGGACCTCGGCAGTGCTGCTACTATGGTTGATTGCAGTGGGTGGCATGTTTGTTATTCTAGCCTGTCTCCATGACTCATAGCTTGCAGTCTTTTATCAAAATTGTTCTATGTTTCTAACATCTCTAAATCTCAGGGATTTTCCTGGGAACTTTGGCTTTACCCTCACAGCTTCACAAATTTCCCCATTTGGGCTTGCTTGCAGGTATTCTGACCCTGTCACACATTGCCTGGCTTCCCAGGCCTTCCTTTGAAATGTGGGGGGAAAGCTCCATGGACACAGCAACAGTGACAGAGAATACGCACAGGCTCACTTAACAGCTTGCCCCTACTATTTCCCTTAGAAGTAGTAGTTACTGAGTCACTAGTGTGTGGGAAAATTAAATGCCACTCCACTTTTTCCCGTATTATAGTCTCCACAGTCCTTCAGATATTGTGCTTAAATTCCGTAACTATAGGCTTTGACTTCATGTTATTAAGATGTTTCTAATGCAAGGTTATTGTATTAGAAAAATAACACAACATAATTTTAATTGGATGATTAAATGCTGAATGTTTTGGAGTGTTAATTTTCCAGGTTACTTAAATTTTCATTATGTTTTGTTTTTAATTGACACACAATATTTGTACACATTTGTGAGGTACAGTGTAATGTTTTGATAAGGGACTATGGAAACATATATAGGCTTTTTAAGAGTCATTGAAAAGAATAATAACAATCCATTTGTTTTTTGGTCAGCCTTTTAGTTACCTCATCAGGATTAGCAGAAGAAGCTCCAACAGCCAAACTGATCTCTCTGAACTCATTTGTTCTCATGTATTTTGGTCAGTAAGTTCCTGACTATCTTGTGTTTCAGTTCATTTGCAATATGGTATTTTCAATGAAAACACTCACTACCTTGTTTGTGTGGTTCCAATATATATGAGCTTCAGTTACAAGAGTTCAGTTAAATAGCCACAGTACTCCGACAATTTAGTTAAGACATTACTATATGTTTTAGTCAGATTTCCTATTACTCTGACCATAATATCTGACAAGAACAACAACACAGAGAAAAGGTTTATTGGGACTCATGGTTTTAGAGGTTTCAGGTCATAGGGCCAGCTCCATAAAATAAATGGTGGCAATGGTGTTGGCAGGGTGCATGGAGAGACGCTACTCTCACATCATGAAGTCTAGAAGCAGAGAGAGCGATGAGGGGCCAGTGGACTGTTGGGGTCTTAGCCCGGCGGGCCCGGAGAGACCTCAAGACGGCGCCTGGCAGAGTGCCAGGAGCAATTGCACGTGGTAACATCCTAGGGCTGTGCCACGTCAGAGCGCATGCGCCAGCACGTCAGTGCGTGCCCAGTGCGTGCCCAATAGGAGAGAGTGTTACTGAAGTTGCCTGAGTGAATACTCCCTGACAGACTCACTGGTTGTCCCCTTTACAATTCCTCCCGTACCTGACGAAGAGAAGGAGTTTCTCCCGTGAGGAGAAGGAGTAAGAGAATAGGGAGGGAGTAAGAGAAGAGAGAGAGAGAGAGAAGAATAAAGAAGCTTGCACCATTCCTGTGTGTTTGTCGTCTCTTCGGGCCCTTGCGGGCAAGGGTCCGGCGCGGGGGACGATAGTGGACCTATGTATAGTCTCCATTACCACACCCCCAATGGCCTGCCTCCTCCAGCCATGCCCTCATCTGTTTTATTCCCAGTACCACACATTTTTAAATTTCTCATTATTTTAAATATAGTATACTAAATAGTTTTACTCTTTTTTATTTTCCAGTACATTTATAGCCAACAATAAAAATGTCTTAATGTTTTGAAAAATGCTTAAAATCACAAAACAATCATATTTTCCCATTGATTATTAAATTGCTTTGCATAGCTTCAGCTTGTGTGATCACTATTTACGATCCCACATCATAAGGATCATGATGTATGTATGGTGCAAAGCATAAAATGCTTGTGTTTATTTTAGCCTTTCAGCAGTCTTCAACAAGTGGTTTGTGTTAAATTAAATAGTTATCCATTACCAAATGTAATTTTCATACACTTTTTCATGCATCATCTTATTTAATTCCCATAAGGATTCTGTCAGATACAGTGGGCAGATGTATTTTGTTTTAATTTTAGAGATAAGGAAACTGACCCTTAGAGAAAATTGATTACTCTGCAGTAAATACTTGTAAGTATAAAGCTAGAGTTCAAACTCAGCTTTATTTGAATCCTAATTTCTTTTCAGAACCATTCTACCATAATGATAGTTCTAATTCCAGACATTTTTTGTAACATGTAAGATATCTCCTAACATCAGTAGTGTATGGCTACCAAAAGTACTATAGGATATATGGTCACATATATACATATGGGAGAAGCACAGGTAGTCCTTGAATCTCACTATGATGAATGATCATATTGCACCAACAAAATTCTACAAAATAACTTAAATCAATTCACTTTCCAAAAGAAGAATAGATTTTTAAAAGTTTCTGGCTAGAACTGTTTTTAAAACAGTAGAAACACGTGGTGGCACACTCTTGTAATCCCAGCATTTGGGAGGCTGAGACCAGAGGATCCGGGTTCGCGGCCAGCCTCAGCTACCTAGTGAGGCACTCCGCAACTTAGTGAGACCCTGTTTCAAAATAAAGAATAAAAAAAATAGGGCTTGGGGTATAGCTCAGAGGAATAATGCCCCTGAGTTCAATCCCCAGTACCACATTAAAAAAAAACAGTAAAAACAATCTATCAATGTGGTTTTTTTAAATAAATTCTTAATAAATATATTGTAGGCACTCCAGGAGGCACAACAGGAGAAGCACAGGTAGTCCTTGCTTTCAAAAGGCTTGTGTTTTTATTAACAGAACAAACATGGCATATATTCAAAGGCAAGGTTATATAGTTAAGACCTCAAAGGTGGAATCATCAAAATAAAAAAGTTGCATGAATGTAGCACTATGCTGACCTTTAAAGAGTAATTCAGATTGGGGTTAGTTAAGAAGACCTTACAACAATATATGATTACAATGCACCAATAAAATAAAAAATAAATAAAAAAGAAGAGGATCATAGTAAGTACTCAAAAAGGGTGAAGACCAAAGGCAACAGCAAAGATGTGGCAGTGAGCACTGTTGAACTAAAAGACCCAAAGGGACCTTATTTCTTGTCTGTTAAAATTTGCTGTTCTTGGGAAGTGGCCGGGAGGAAGGAATGTAAGTAATCCCATCTCCAAGACTAATTGCTTACATTCAGCTAATCAGAATGAGACTCACCTCTGGAGGGTATAATTTGTTTAGGAAGCTTCAGGAAAACAGTCTTTGAAATGGGATTTCCGTCACTTTAGCTTTAGAATCACATTGGAAATTTCTCAAGAACTGCCTTTCTTCTGGTTCCTGTCAAAACATTCACAATAGAGAAGTAAACAGTCCTATAAAGCCATTCATTAGAGCATCATAGAAGCTCTAAGAGAACTCTGGAAAATTTTGACCATGCAAATGATTTTTAAACAAAATTTAATTCACAGCATTGTAGAAACTGCTAATAATATCCCATATGTTCTCTATGTAATCATTTTATAGCTATAAAGTAAAACTGTAAGTAGAAATCTAAAGAAATAATTCTGAAGTTTCCAAATATCTGAACAGAATTGCTAATGACACTGTAATTACATTTCTGAAATAAAAAATTACTAGAAATAAAAGCCTAATGAAATATGAAGTTAAATAAAGAGACTTTGGTAAAAAGTTTGGCAGTTCCTCCAGATGATAAACACAGAATTATCATATGATCCAACAGTTCTACTCCTTGGAATATATTCAAATAAATTGGAAACATGCACTTACATGATTTTTATAGAACTATTATTAATAGTAATAAATGAAATCAACCCAAATGTCCATCAAATAAATAATGAGTCCATAAACTGTGGTATACACTTCAATGGATTACTATTTGGTACTAAAAATTAAGTTACAACATGGATAAACCTTGAAAATATGCTAAGGTAAAAAAAAAGCTGGTTGAAAATGAACACATATTATATATAAAATTTATATGAAATGGTGACAGTAGGAAAATCCATAGAAACAGAAAGTCAGTTAGTGGTTGTATGAAGCTGGGGTGTTGTCAGGAAAAAAAACCAGTAAGTAGTAATGGGAGTGGCACATCTCTTTGAAGTGATAAAAGTGTTCTAAAATTAGATGGTGATGGGAGTTGCACATCTCTGGAAATATATTGAAGACCATTCAATTGTACACTTTTAAATAGGTGAAAGAGTTTGTAAATTGGTTTTTGATAGAGCTTATTTTAAAAGATGTGTAGGAAAAGGGATTCTGTAGGCAGAAGAAGTCCTCTGTCCTTTACACTGACTGTACCACCTATAGATAATGGGTTCATATTTTGGCAACACGCTTTGAAAGGACATTGAAAAGGAGACAATGCAGCCAGGCGTGGTGGCGCACGCTTGTAATCCCAGCATTTGGGAGGCTGAGACCGGAGGATCCGGGTTCGCGGCCAGCCTCAGCTACCTAGTGAGGCACTCCGCAACTTAGTGAGACTTGGTTTCAAAATAAAGAATAAAAAATAGGGCTGGGGGTGTAGCTCGGAGGTAGAATGCCCCTGAGTTCAATCCCCAGTACCGCAAAAAAAAAAAAAAAGGAGACAATGCATTCATAGGAGAAGAGTGAAGATGCCAAAGGCACAAAAAAGTTCACCATTTAATTAAATTTGATCCTAGATTGGATACTGGATTTGAGAATAAATCTATAAAGGAAGTTTCAGGTCAAATTAAAAAATTGGAAATGGGATGATAGATCAAATAAAATTGTTGCATAAGTATTCTATTTCTTGAGGTCAATAAATGTACCATGGTAATGTAAGAGAATGCAGTACCCCTTCAGAAATATGCAATGAGATACGTAGGAGTAAAAGGCATGATATATGAGACATATCTTCAAAGAGCTCAGAAAAACATATTTTGTGCATATCTACATGTGATAGTGAGCAGGAGAGCAAATAAAACAAGTAAAGAAAATATTTAAAAGTATTGAATTTGGGTAAAGGTTTATAGGTAGCCTTTGCACTACTCTTGCCACTTTTCTGTAATTTTGAAATCACTACAAAGTAAAACATTTTTTAAAAAAATACAGCATTTGACTAATATGTGTAGCATGTAGTGTATTCACTTTGGGGAAAGGAAGTCACAGAGAAGACATAACAGTTATCATTAAATATCTACTATTATATGAGATTTTTTGTCTGACCCCAATCTAGAGCAAACAGATTAAAACCTCTAGTAGATAGTGTGCAAGCAAAAAAAAAAAAAAAAAAAAAAAAAAAAAAAAAAAAAAAAAAAAAAAAAAAAAAAAAAAAAAAAAAAAAAAAAAAAAAAAAAAAAAAAAAAAAAAAAAAAAAAAAAAAAAAAAAAAAAAAAAAAAAAAAAAAAAAAAAAAAAAACCAGAAAAAGAAGTTATTTAACTTGAGCTGTCCTGAGATGGAAATGATTTCTTTGGGAGATGGTGCACTCTCGTTATCAGAAATGTTCAAAACAAAGCTTAATATTCAATATGGGTAGTATTTAAATAATGCAAACATCAATTGGTGCTCAGAACTTGGATTGGTGACATTTAAATTTCCTTCCATCTCCCAGATACTTTAACATTATAATGATTAGGGTTGGCCTTATTCATAAATTTATTAGTTGACACCTATACGAGTTATCACAGGAAATTCTCATGCTCCAGATGTCTTCTACATAGCAGATGCTTAGTAATGTTTTGATTAATTAATAATAGATGAATGATAAATGTTATAATATGTTTACTTTTAGAGTTATTTCAGTATGGGGAACATGCAGACATTCAGAGCTCAGAATTTTTCATTGAAAAGTGGGAAAATTTATTGGTCTAAAGATTTTAATATATGTGTTACTTGTTTCCATTCCTGTGACTACCTCTAGTACATATACCTTCAGCAAATGCATGACACATGCACAAACTTTTCCCATTTTTCTAAAAGACATTGACAAGCAGCATCTGCTAGTTAGAATACCAGGAGTTTTTCATAAAAAGAAATTTTGTCCTTTTCAATGCAAAATTTATAGTTATTTGGAAACTGTAATTAAATTACTTAACAAGTCAGCTAGGTGTGGTGACACACATCTATTGTCCCAGTTGCTTGGGAGGCTGAGACAGTAAGATTGCAGGTTCGAGGACAGACTAAGCAACTTAGTTAGACTCTCAGCAACCTAAGGAGAACCTGTTTCAAAATAGAGTAGGTATATGGGTTTAGTCTGGAAGTATAATGCCTCTGGGTTCAGTCCACAGTGAAATACACACACACACACACACACACACACACACACACACACACATCCACTCAAGAATTACTTAACAAGATAAAAGATTTCTTTTCCATCTTTTAAAAACTAGCCAAGCTGGGCATAATGGCTCATACCTGTAATTCCAGCACTTAGGAGGCTGGAACAGAAGGATTGAGGTTGGAAGCCAGCCTCAGCAATTTAGCAAGAAATTGTTTCAAAACTATAAATTAAAAAAGTTCTTGGAGTGTAGCTCAGAGGTAGGATCTCCCTGAGTTTAATCCTCAGAATCAAAAAGAAAAAATACTCCACAAAACAAGACCTTTCTCCAGAGTATTTAAAAATGTGCTGAGTTTAAGTGACCTGATTATTGTTCTAGAAAGAATTCAGGTGGCAAGACAAAAGATAAAATCTTTAGAAAGCAAAGCATATAGATAGATACAGAAGTATTTCCTCAAGTTGTATTAGGTTCCTACTGCTGCGGTAACAAATTACCACCAAATTACTGTTTTAAAAATTATTATATTATCTTGGGGACAAGATCTCTAAAATATGTCCACAGAGATGCATTCTCTCTGGAAGATTTTATGTATATTCGCTTCTAGGGCTTCTAGAGGCCACTGAATTTACTTGGCCTTTTGGTCTGTGGCTCCTTCTCCATCTTCAAAAGCCAGCAGTGCAGCGACTGCCCTACTGTCTTTCTCACTCCCTTCTAAGCACTAATCGGCATCTTCAATGTGCATATTCCTACAAATCATCTGGTTGTGACTACATATGTATTCTCTAAGGCAATACAAGTTTTTCTACCATAGTGGTTGTACTAATTTACAATCCCACCAATAGCAAGAGTATAAACAATAATAAAGACATAGCATTTTTTATTTTATTCATTTGTTCATGGGCATCTAGGATCATTCTATATCAAGGCTATTTTAATAGTGCTGTAATAAACACAGACATACGGATATATCGTATACACACTCGCTTCATTTCCTTTGCACATATGACCAGGAATGGAATACCTACATCATACCATTGTTCTAGTTTTAGTTTTGTGAGAAACACCTTAGTATTTCCAAATTTGGCCATACTAATTTATATAAAATCTTGTGTAAGGGTTCCTTGTTCTCGAGATCCTCACCAACATTTGTTACCTTGTTGGGTTTTGTTGTTATTTTTATAATAGCCATTCTGACTAGAGTGAGATGGAATCACAATAAAGTTTGGATTTCCATTTCCCTGATGACTGATTATATTGCACATTTGTTCATATAGTTATTGGCTATTTGTTTTTCTTCTTTTGAGAAGCATCCATTCAAACTATTTGCCCATTTTATTGATTGGATTACATTTTAGTTGATATTTATGATTTCTTTATATAGTCTGGCTATTAATCCTTTGTTAGATTAATAGGTGGCAAAGAATTTTTCCCATTCTATATAGTTGTCTTTTCATTTTATTGTTTACTTTGCTGTGCAAAGGATTTTTAGCTTGATATAATCTCATTTGTCCTTTCTTGCTTTTGTTTCCTGAGCTATTGGAGTCTTATTCAAGAAATTGTTGCCTGGGCCAATATCATGAAGTGTTTCTCCTTTTTTCTTGTAGTTTCAACAATTTAGGTCTTAAATTAAGGTCTCCAATCTATTTTGAGTTGTTTTGTACAGAGTGAAATGGGCATATTTTTAATCTTTTACATGTTCATATCCAATTTATTGAGTACAATATGTTGAAGAGGCTGTCTTGTCACCAACATATGTTTTTGGCACCTTTGTTGAGAAAAAGATGACTGTGTGTGTATGAGTTTCTTTCTGGGTCCTTCATTATATTCTGTTGGTCTACCTGTCTGTTCTTATACAAATACCACACTTTTTTGTTACTATGGCTCTATAGTATTGGGGGGGGGTAGGTACTAGAGATTGAACCCAGTAATGTTCTACCTCTGAACTTCACCCCAGCCCTATTTTATTTGGAAATAGGCTCCCACTAAGCTGCTGAGGACCTCACTAAGTTGCTGAGGCTGGCCTAAAACCTGTGACCCTCCTGTCTTGGCCTCCCAAGTACTAGAATTACAGTCATGTACCACCACAGCCAGTTTGTAGTAAATTTTTAAGTAAGTATTCTCATGCCAACAGTATTGCTAATTTTGCTCAAGTTTGCTTCAGCTATTCAGGGCTTTTTGTGCTTTCATATAAATTTTAGGATTATATTTTATAGTTCTGTGATCTATGTCATTGGTACTTTTGTGAGAACTGCATTGAATCTGTAGATCACTTTTGGTAATATGGTTAGGTAGATTCCTAGGTATTTTATTTTAGAAGCTATTGTGAATGGTATATTTTCCAGATTTCTTTTTTAGTGAGTTTATTATTAGCATAAGGAAAACTCTTAATTCTTGTATTTTGATGTTGTAATCTGCTATCTGCTACTTTGCTGGATGTATCAGTTATAAGAGTCTTTTATGGAATCTTTAGGGTATACTAAGTATAGAATCATATCATATGAAAAAAGTTAGCTTGACTTCCTTCCTTCTAATTTGTATCACTTTTGTTTCTTTCTCTTTCTTAATTGTTCTGTTTAAAATTTCAAGTGTTATATTAAACAAGAGTGGTAAGAGCAAATACTCTTCTCTTATTCCTAATATTAGAAAAAATGCTTTCAGTATTTTCTCCATTAAGTATGATGGTGGCTGTGGGTTTGTCATATAAAGTCTTTGTTATGTGGAACTATGACCCTTATAGATTTATTCAGGGCTATTTTCATGAAGGTATGTTTAAGTCTATCAATGACTTTTTCTGTGTCTTTTCCAATGATCATGTGGTTTCTATTATTGATTCTATTTACGTGCTGTATCATGTTTAAGAATTTTTAAATGTTAAACCATGTTGGAATGAAACTAACTTGAACACAGTGATCTTTTTAATGGGATGTTTATTTCAATTTGCAAGTATTTTATAGAGTAATTTTTCATCTATGTTCATCAAGAATATTGGTCTATAATCTTTTGTGTCTTGAGCTTATCAGCTTTACTAGCTAATACTGGCTGTGTAGAAAGAGTTTGGAAGGATTCTGTCAATTCTGTTTTATGGAATAGTTTGAGGAGCTTTTCTATTTGTTTTTCTTTAAAAGTCTAGTAAAATTAATCAGTGAGTCCATCTAGCATCAGAGTTTCCTTTGGGAAGCTTTTTATTACTATATAAAACCATTGATTGCTATATATCTGTATCCATCAGCATTCTTGCAGCAATACTCTAAAATATTGACCATGTAACTTAGAGGAAAAAAGATTATTTTCTTACAGTTTTGGGTTCAGCCCATGTGAGCCCAAGGACCACAGATGTCAGGGCATGGTCACAGTAAACAGAAAAAGGGAGAGCACATGGGCTGTGTTCACATCATGGAGGCCAGAAGCTAGAGAGCAAGCCAAGGGAGGGGAGGAGGAACCATATATATAGTCTCCAAGGCTGCACCCCCAGGAACAATTTCCTCTAGCCACACCCTACTGGCCTACCAGGTATCACTTAGGTAAACTCATTACAATGGATTAATCCTCTTCTGGAATTAGATTGTTCATGACTCAATTATACCAACCCTGAATATTAATAAATGAACTCTCTAGGGACATTTTTTATCTAACTATAACATTCCACCCCGGCTCCTAAAGAAATCATGCCCAGCTCAGAATGCAAAATGCATTTAGTCCTCTCCAAGAGTTCCCATAGTCTTAACAGTTCCAGCATTACTAAAAAGTCCCAAAGTCCAAAGTCTCCTCTGAGACTCAAGGTGAACTCTTGTGTGTCCCTGTAAAAGACAATGAAGATCAAAATAAAAAGCAAATCACATGCATCTAATATGCAATGGCAAGGTGTAAACATTCACATTCCCAAAGGAGGAATAGGGCCATAGAAGTAAGGGATGAGAGCCAGCAAGGCAAGCATTTGATCTTGCAGCTCTATTTCTGGCATCCAGGGTACATGGCAGTGAGAAGGGATCACCAAGGGACCTTGGCAGCCCCACCACTGCAGCCTGGCTGATTGTAATGGTTGCCTCTTCCATTATGGCTCCATGGCTCATAGTTAGCATCCTTTCCTCCTGGTCAATCCATGTATCTGGAGTTTCTAAATCTTGGGAGGGTTTCTTGAAACCTTGGCTTCATGCTCACAGCTTCACAAAGTGTCCTTTTTGAGTGTGCTTACAGGGACTCTGACCCTGCCACATATTTTCTGGCTTCCCAGGCCTTCCTTAAAATCTAGGGGGAAGCCTCCATTGGCTCCTTCTTCTAGAAAAGCCAGCATTATGTGGACTCTGAGATGGGCCACCAACAGAAAAGGTAGTAACACCCTCCTTAATCATTGTCCTCACCAGCATTTATTGTTGTTTGACTTCTTGATGATTGTCATTAAAACTGAGATTAGATGGAATCTCAGTGTACTTTTAATTTGCATCTCTATTATTGCTAATGATGTTGAATATTTTTTATGTATGTATTGGCCACTTATATGTATTCTTTTGTGAAGTGTTTATTTAGTTCGGTTGCCTATTTCTTGATTGGGGTATTTGGTTTTTTCAGTGTTGTCTTTTAAGTAATTTGTATTTTCTAGATATTAGTCCTCTATCAGAGGAATAGCTGGCAAGGATCTCCCATTCTGTAGGCTCTCTCTTTAGACTCTTAATGGTTTCCTTTGATGAGCAGAAATGTTTTAGTTTAATGTCATCCCATTTATTAGTTCTTGTTTAATTTACTGAGCTTTGGGAGTCTTATTGAAGAAGATTCTATCTGTGCCTATATATTGGAGTGTTGGACCTATGTGCATTTCAAAGTCCTTGGTTTGATTTCTAGGTCTTTGGTGCTTGTTTTCTAAAGCCTTGAGATACATTACTACATTATTTACTTGAGATACCTTTGCTTTTTTAGTGTAAACACTTATAACAAATGTCCCTATTAGTACTTCTTTCTTAGGATCCCATAGATTTTTATACTGTCTCTGTTTTCATTTGGTTTTTGAAATTTTTAACTTTTCTACTTGATTTCTTGAATGATCCACAGTTTGTTCAGCTGTGTCTTGTTCAATTTGCACATGTTCATTTAATTTCTGTAGTTTCTCTTGCTGTTCAGTTTTAGTTTCATTCTATATTGATCAGATAAGATACAAGAAATTGTTTCTATTTTTAAATTAGTTAAGACTTGCTTTATAGCCTAATATATGATCTTTGGAAAAAGTTCCATGTTTTCATGAAAATGATGTGTATTCTGCACCTGTGGGTGAAATATTATGTAGCTGTCTGTTAAGTCAATTTAGTCTCTAGTATAATGTAACTCTGATATTTCTTAGTTTATTTTTTTTATCTAGATGATCATTTACTGGTGAGAATGGGTATTGAACTCACCCACTATTATCATGGTTCCACCTTTATGTCTAGAAATACTTAATGTTTTTCTAATTCATAGTAATGAATGCATATCTATGTTTATAGCAGCACAATTCATAACTGCCAAACTATGAAGCCAGCTGAGATATCCATCAACATATGAGTGGTTTACAAAATTATGGGATATATGGATATACACAAAATGGAATTCTACTCAAACATAAAGAAGAACAAAATTATGTCATTTGCAGGGAAATGAATAGAACTGGAGAATATTATGCTAAGTGAGATTAGTCAGTCACAAAAAGTGAAAGGTCAGATGTTCTTCCTCATATGTAGAAGCTGGTGATAAATTGGGACACAGAATGGACTCCAAACAAATGAGGAGAAACCTTATTGGAGTGAAGGAGGGGACCTAAGTGAGGAAGATGGGAGTGAGGAGGAAAACTTGAAGAGGGAAACACCTCAATGGACATAATGTACATACACAAACTTATCAAATCCAATCACTGCACTTAGCACAGGAAGGTGGCGAAGAATAGGGAGTGGAGTGGGAACTGGGGAAGGGCTCAATGAGTACTTTGTGTATGTATGCCTCTATCACCCTGAACTTCCATCACAACATATGATTACAATGCATCAATAAAAATATATATAGGATGCAAATGCACTTGCAGTTCTGAGTTCCCACAAAGAGATCCTCATTAAAGAAAAAAAACAGAGCTTGTTTGAGTGTGTAAGCTGTAGACTCATTAATTTTAGATAACTAGCTATAAGGTCTAATTAAATATCTAAAATATGAAGTCCAATCTACTCTTTTACTGTTTTTCTTATTTTATTCTAATTTTTAACAAGCTTTGTAATATGTCATTTCTGTTTCATTACCAACTTCTTGATAGTTTCAATTCAAACACTGAGCTTTCTTTATACTTAAATAACTAAAACTGCACAGAAAAAAAAACTGTGCATGTTTACAGAAATAGAAAAAAACACTTCTAAAATTTATATGGGAAAACAAAATACCCATAATAGCCAAAGAAATTCTTAGGAAAAAAATCTATGCTATGGGTATCACAATATGACTTCAAACTATACTATAAAACTATAGTAACAAAAGCAGCATGGTATTGGCACAATTAAACACATAGGTCAGTGGAACAGAATAGAAGATACAGAAACAAATCCTCATATCTATAGCCATACTTTATCCTTGAAAAGGGGCCAAAAACACAAGCTGGAGAAAAGATAACCTTTTCAATAAATGGTACTGGGAGAACTGGTTAACCGTATGTAAGAAAATGGACCTAAACTCCAACCTCTCACCCTGCACAAGAGTCAACTCAAGCTGGATAAAAGATCTAGATGTTAGACCACAGACCTTGCAACTACTGGGAGAGGACATAGGGCCAACTCGTTAATACATGGGCACTGGAACGGACTTCCTAAATAAGACTCCCAAAGCTCAGGGAATCAAAACAAAAATGGCATCAGATTAAAAACTTCTATGCAACAAAGGAAACTATCAATACCCTAAAGATAGAGCCTACAGAATTGGAGAAAATCTTCGCCAGCTACTCCTCTGATAGAAGATCAATATCCTCTATCATCTATTCTCTTTATTAATATTAGTATTAATAAAGAAATTTTAAAAGTGAGTACTAAAAAAACAAAAAGCCCAATAAAAATTGACAATGGACCTGAATAAACACTTCTCAAAGGAAGAAATACCAATTGCCAATAAATATATGAAAAAATGTTCTACATCATTATGAATGAGGAAAATGAAAATCAAAATGACACTGGGACACCATCTAACTTTAGTTAGAATAGCAATCATCAAGAATACAGACAACAATAAATGCTGGTGAGGATGTGGGGGAATAGGAACCTTTATACACTGTTGGTGGCATTACACAGTAGTGCAACCACTATGGAGATCAGCATGGAGGTTTCTTGAAAGACTAGGAATGGAGCCACCAAAAGACTCAGCCATACCACCTTTGGAGATCTTCCCAAAAGAACTAAAATCAGATTACTATAGGAATACATGCATTGCCATGTCTATAGAAATACGGTTCTCAATGACCAAACTATGGAACCAGCCTAGGTGTCCATTAACAGATGAATGAATTACAAACTCGTGGTATATACACACAATGGAATTCTACACAGCCATGAAAAGAACACAATCATGTTGTTTGCAGGAAAATGGATGGAATTCGGGAATATTATGCTTACTGAGATTAGCCAGTTTCATAAAGTGAAAAGCCATATGTTTTCACTCATATGTGAAAGCTACAGAGAAAATGGGAACAAAGAGGACTTCAGATAAATGAGGAGAGACACTAGTGGAATGGGAACTTGTGTGTGTGTGTGTGTGTGTGTGTGTGTGTGTGTGTTACTTTATGGTGAAAAGACTGGAAATTTGAATTTTAAGAGTAAAAGGTAGAGCCAGGTGGCCCATACTTAGAACCCCAGTACTGGGGAGGCTGAGACAAGAGGATTGTAGGTTTGAGGCCAGAATGTGGTAACTTAGTAAGGCCCTGCTTCAAAATAAACAAACAAAAATCTACATTGCTTTTGAAATTGCATAAAGTGGTACAATAACAATAGTGTTCATGTGGTGGAATAAGCTAGGGCAATTAAAATTCTGATATCATTTTTCTCATTTTCCATAGTCTGGTATATCATAATGATGTAGTTATTTATAAAGCATTTCGTCTCAGTTTCAATCACAATCAAGAAATCAGTTTTCTCAGTGCCAGGACTTGGCAAAAAGAGTAAATGATCGGGATTATAAGTAGCTCCAGGGAAATCACAAATCAGAATTCCTAGAATTAAGCTGAGTTGAGAATTTAAAGGGACATTCACATACTGAACATGGGCTTTCTAACAAAGTGACATAGAATCACAGGTAATTATTTAAAAAGCACTCATTTCATTCAAAAATATCAGTGTGATTCCAAACTATTTTTGTTGAGCTGTCCACATGATGGTGGTTCTTCTTCTAAGAGAGCATCAAACATATTACTTACTCTTTTATGAGAATTATAGGCAAGATTAAAAGATAATTCAATTCAACCAGCAAATATTGAACATTATTTTGTGCCTATGTGCCAAAAACTCTACTGGAGTTACAGGAGAGGAATGAAGGATATTATGAGTCCTTAAGATGCTCATATATTCAATAAACCAATAAAATATCCTGAATTGTGGACTAAGCCTGTGCATATATGACATAGACCATGAATTTCATGTATGCCCAGATTTTTTTGCTGCAGAAACAATTTTAATTGTCTATGATTTCTTCACTCTGCTCAGCAGACTGAAGAAAATACTATTCCTTTGATAATATTCCCTCCTCTGTTAAATTTTCCAAAAAATATGTTAGTTATTGTGGATGTTTCTAATACAGAGATTCATCAAACAGCATTCACTATTTATCATTGTGCGTTAAATACTTTTCCTTTAGAATTTGAAGCTCTCAGAACTTTTCACTAATAATTCACATATGATGTGTTCTCACTTTCTGATTATGGGATTTTCAGAAGAAAATTTGTTAACTTAGTTAATCCATTTTTTCTATTATCCCAGATGTGGAAAATATACAAAACCTTAAATATAGTATATAATATATGCTCTAATAATATTTAATAATAATATAATATAATTATAGTGCAACAATTATAACAGTATTAATAAATATTAATTATATAAGAGTACATGATTTCTAAATTATGATTTCCAACTTATGTCAATTTCATTGAAGTATTTACAAAATTGAAAATTTGGATCTCAATAGGTTAACAAATCACAATATTATTTCAATAAATCAGAAACTCAAGTTAGCCAGGCATGGTGGTGCACGCTTGTAATCCCAGCATTTGAGAGGCTGAGACCGGAGGATCCGGGTTTGCGGCCAGCCTCAGCTACCTAGTGAGGCACTCCACAACTTAGTGAGACCCTATTTCAAAATAAAAGAATAAAAAAAATAGGGCTGGGGGTATAGCTTGGAGGTAGAATGCCCCTGAGTTCAATCCCCAGTACCACAAAAAAAAAAAGAAAGAAAAGAAACTCAGTTAAAGGGGCAAATATGGCATCAGAAGTTCAGTAACATCCTTTTTATTCTGCCATTCAATAATACTTTTATTTAAAAATAAATAAATGATACTTTTATTATGCAATAATAATTTTATTATGGGTTGGTCCATTTTATTAGAAAAACAGTTGGCTATTCTGGGATGTTCATAAGATAGACATCCCTTTTTGAAACTGTCTCAATCATATGATACTAGTACTATTGGTGTATTGAGCTAAGTAGGGCATGATTAAAAGTATGAAGTTGCTGGATGTGGTGGTGCATGTCTGAAATTCCAGTACTTGGAAGGCTAGAACAGGAGGACAGGAGGTTTGAGGCCAGCCTCAGAAATTTAGTGAGCACTTTAGCCATTTAGCAAGACCATATTTCAAAATAAAAAATGAAAGGTCTGTAGATGTAGCTTGTAGGTAGAACATCCCTGGGTTCAATCCTCAGTACCAAAAAAAAAATAAAAATTAAAGTATGAAGTCATATTTTCCATTTTTTGATGAGAAGCCTAAGTAATTGAAATGGTGTTGTGATTTATAAACTATTTATCAATAAATTTAGACCTCAATCACAAAGATTATTAAGAAGAATGAACTCAAAATAGATGTAGCAACATGGAATAACTTCATAGATATGTTGAGTAAAATAAATAATGACACAAAAAGCTATGTAACGTATTATCCCACATGTATGAAATTTGTTGTAAGAAAGAATCTATGGTGATAAATGTCAGAATAATGGTTTTTCAAAGAGTATTGACTAGTACAAAGTAGAAGGGAGATTTGGGGGATGCTGGAAATCTTTTCTGTCTTCATTTTGGTGGTTACACATGTGCATACATATGTGAACTTTCATTGACTTGCAAACTTAAAAGATCTGTCCACTCCTCCTTCTATAAGCTGTACCTCAACAAACATTTTAAAAAGAAAAAAACTACTGGCTCAGAATAATGTAGTAAATGAGTTAGTATATATGCCAAAGAATGGTGTTGTCTTGTCTATTTACTTGTTTAGGGTCATCCTGGTAACATACTGCAGTGATTTGTGTTGTCAACACTGAAGCTGATTTTCAAGATCCACTCAACTATGTTCATTTATTGCTCTTCCAGCACATTAGTTCCAACATATTTTGTGAGAATAAACCTAAACATTGTCATCCATGGACTATTACAGTTTAACTTAAATGGAATTTTGGAGCAAAGAGATAGTTTGTGATGCTAAACAGGCCACACTGAGGCTTCTATTGTCTTTTACTTGAAATTATTTAATAACTGAATATATAGCCATCTTTAGGTTTGGAAAAAATACGATTTAAATAAGAGAAGTTAAATGACTTTAGAGACCTCTCTTAGGCATAATTTTTTTGGTCAATGATACTGCGTTTTGAGGCATTAGAAGTGTAAGGGCCTGAAGAAAGGGAATTTGTATGTTTTGAAACTTCCTAGAAAAATAACTTTTTTCTACAAGAAATAGGAAAATGTCATATTTTGAATGGGACATATTATCTAAGACAAAGAGCTGTCTAGGCACATATAGAGTAGTAAAGGTAAATTACCCTCTCTCTCCTATGATTCTTTGAAGATTTGCTAAGCTATAGCTATGAGAAAAACTGGGACAAGAGAAGGCATAAAGAAATAAAGGCTTTCATATCTCTTTTTGTGTATATGTGCGTATCAATTATAGTATTAAATAATTATTTTTGAGATTGAGTTATTCAAGCTTTGTCTCTCCATCAGGATTGTCAGTTAAGGGTTTACTCCTGGTGTGTTTTATTCCTTATTCCATTAATAAAATATTATGTCATTTCATACCAATTTCTTATTCAGCTTTGCCCTTCTACATATTTGTATGTGTATCAAGCTCTCTTTGAAATAAAGAGAGAACTTTCAAGGAGCAAGATGAAAATCTGTCTGTCAGTTAGTTCACATATGTAAGGAAACGTCTTTTGTTTTATTGTGTCCTTGTTAACTCTTGCACAGAATTCAAAGATCCAAAGAAAGCAAATAAGTAGCATGATTCCAACTTGACCTCGATTTGTAATCTATATCAACAAGATCATATATGGGATTAGGGAGTCTTTTATTGTCCTGGAAAAACTGAAATCTAAAATAATAGAAGTTGGCAAGGAGAGTGTATCATGATAAACTTAAACATTGTATTGCCAAGAATGCAGATCCCTGAGTTAAACTTTCCCATATATTACCAATAAAGAAGAGATTACTGACCCTTGGCTATGAATTCAAAGAACTTGAAATCATATTCAGTTTTCATAAAGCAAAGGAGAACTATCTTGAAACAGGGAATGCTCTGAATTGCATTTTATAACCAATTGAGTGGTCACACCCAAATAAAACATGAGATGATTTAGTCATTTCCAGAAAACTTGCATTCATTAAAAAATGCCATTTTAAAATTATTATAATAGTCCACAAACATCTTGACATGAGCATTACCATATTATTTCAATGTTATTGAATATGTCATTTGTTTTTTGCCTCCAGTCTTTATATGCAGGAGACAAATAAACAGCAAGTATTTGTCAGTCTGGGCAATAAACTATAGTGGCAGTGAACTTAATCTGGTGTTAATTAGGCTTGTGGAAAACTAAATCAAGCATCAAAAACCACAGATTATTTTAGGCTTCCTCTAGCATAAACAGAAAGCCTTGAGGGTCTCTAACATATTTTTGTTGACAGTCTTCCACTTTTTGACCAGTTGATTTCATGTTTCTGATAGATTTTGTCTTGATTACCCTGAGCTCTGTCTTCTCTTGGCCTCTAAGCAGCAGTTTGTTAATCCTTCCTATTTTTGTATATTTAAGCAGGATTACTAACTTCAAATGCATTCTAAAATGAACCTGTACACAATCTTTCAAAACCACTTAAGTGACCAGCGATGGAAGTGCCAGCCTTGTAAGTAAATACAGAACATTTTGGAAATAATCCCAAGTGTTTATTTATAAGCCACTTGTAATTACCAAGCAAGAATGAATGAAAGCTCTGGAAAATGTAAAATAGCAAAGCCTTTTGCATTAAATTACAGTTTACCCACAGCAAGGAAAGGATAATACTGGTTTTTTTTAGTCTATTTTAATTGAAGAGTGTGATTATGTTCCGCAAGTTCATTGACAAGTAAATGATGACTTAAACTACAGAAACTTTAGCACACATGTAGAAGAATAAGCCACAAGTAAATGGATATGAACAAGTAAATGGATATGAGCAATGGTCATGATCTACCATAATAGTTCTTTACAGTTTTATCCATCTACCTGATGATTTATTATGCACTGAAATTTTAATTTTGTCTCTTTAAGTGACTTTTTAAGGATTCCAAAATGTATTCCTATTTTAGTAAGTGCAGAAACCCTCTATTTTCTCAGGAATATTTTTATTCCTTCCTTTTTCCCTTTCCTCCTTCCTTCTCTACTTTTTTTTATATACTTTTCTGCCTCTCGTATTTTTTCCTGCCTTCATATACATTATTCCTACCTTTCAAACTATTTTTTCTGTGTCTATGTGTAGTAATGGGGATTGAAACTAGGGGCATCCTACCTATGAGCTGCACCTCAGCCTTATTTTATTTTATTTTTTTAAATTTTGAAACAGGGTCTCACTAAGTTGCTGAGGTCCTCGCTCAGTTGCTGAGGCTGGCTATAAACCTGTAATCCTCCTGCTCAGCCTCCCAAATAGTGGGATTATAGGCCTGCTTAAGTTTGGTTTCTGCTTTTGTTATTTTCTCCTCTCCCTTTATTTATCTCTCTCCGTCTCTTCCTCTCTGCCTCCCCATGAACATTTCTTATGCACCTACTGTGTAGCAGAACTTGAAAACGCAATGTCAGACGAGACATAGTCCCTGACCTCATGGAACTCACAACTTAGAGAAATAGGCATGGGCATAAAAAAGTACAGCAGCACAATTCACAAGAGCCAAATTACAGAAACAACCTAGGTGTCCATCAGTAGATAAAAAATACTGCAGTGTATACACACATTGGAATTTTACTCAGCCACAAAAAAGAACAAAATTATGTCATTTGCAGGGACATATATGGAACTGGAGAATGTTGTGCTGAGATCAATCAGTCTCAAAAAAATCAAGATTCCTGTATTTTATCTCATATGTGGAAGCTAGAGAGAAAATAAGAAACAAAAAGAACTTCAGATAAACAAAGAGAGAAACCAATTAAAATAGTGGAAAGTGGTTAGGGGAGGGAAGTGGGGAGGGGAAGGAGAACTTATGAAAGAAACACATTCAAATCTGTGGTTCAATAATCTGACTATTGTAAATTATGCCATAAACATGAATATGCACATAAAGAGAATTGATGAAGGAAACATTTTGAATAATGCTATGTCCATATATGAAGGTACCACCACAAACCTTACTAATATATATATATATATATATATATATATATATATATATATATAGAGAGAGAGAGAGAGAGAGAGAGAGAGAGAGAGAGAAGGGAAGAGGGTGGGATCTTGAGGAAAACACACAAAATGCTATGTACATGTATGTTTGTATTACTTTGAACCTCATTATGATGCATAATTACAATACAACAATAAAAGTATAAAAGTTACAGTACAGAGTAAGTGCTATAACAAAAATATTCTATACAAAGACTGGTGTAATAAAAATATCCACTGGGAGCTATGAGAATGAGCATAGGAAGTCATCAAAAAGGCTCCTTGTAGATCGTTATACATATGATGGACTTTAAAGGTGATATGCAAAATACATTTATAGGTGAAGGACACTGTAAATAGTAAAAATGGCCATATATAAAAGCATGATGCCATCAGGTATCAAGATGTATTTGAGAATTTACTTCCTAAGGGAGAAAGTAGATATGGAATACGAAAGGAGAAGGGATCCTAGAAATAGATGCTATCCAGACTATGGAATATCTTTATATACTACATTCAGGAATTTGGGCTTTATTCTGGAAAGTCTGCACAGCTATTTGAAGGACTTTAAACAATAACATGACAGAATCAGATTTGTGTTTGAAAAAGAGCGCTTTTTATTTATTTAATTATTTTTCTGGTACTGGAGATGGAACCCAGGGGCCAGAACCTCTGGACTACACTCCAGATTTATTTTATTTATTTATTTTTTTGGAAACAGGTGTCTCACTTAGTTACTGAGATCCTCACTAAGTTGCTGAGACTGGCTTCGAAGCTGAGATCCTCCTGTCTCAACCTCTCAAGTACTGGGATTACAAGTGTGTGCTACCGTGCCTGGCTAAAAGGTTCATTTTAATATTAGGGTGAAGGAAAAGGTTGTGAGATAGCTCAAGGCAGGAAACCAGGTTGGGGACTGGAGCAAGAACTAGGCAAGAATGGATGAAAGTCTTACCTAAAATGACTTTCAGACAAGAATTAAAAAAACATGTGTGAGATTTTCAAGGTTGTGTCCTCATTCTGATTTGGCTATATCCTGTACTTCTATTTCATGGCATGTAGGACAGTTGTGACTATTATTTGATCACTTTACTTATGGTTACCACAGAAGCTTTTATATAGAATGTGTTCAATAAATGCTTCTGATTAAATGATAGTGATATGAAATCACAGGAAGTTATGACTTAGAGAATGA
The DNA here is from genome assembly GCA_004027655.1 of Graphiurus murinus. Classification (NCBI taxonomy): domain Eukaryota; kingdom Metazoa; phylum Chordata; class Mammalia; order Rodentia; family Gliridae; genus Graphiurus; species Graphiurus murinus. The sequence goes on from PVLC010004044.1 coordinate 87,180, forward strand.
GATGTGAAGGTTTACTATTTCAGAGATGGAGCAGTTCTTAATAACTGCAAATTCCAGCATATGTTCATGGAAGTAAGTGGCTCAAATGAAAAGTGGTTGAGGAACAAGTAATTGTGAGGCAAAGGTGCAGGAAGGGTTATCTGGATGGATATTGGTCTGATAACTTAAGCCTAGACCGTGCCCATAGTGGCTTTTGAGGAAGCCTAATCTTAATGGACCAGAATGTCTTGGATTCTGGCCTCTATAAAATTGACTTCTAGTGAGATTTTCATACATACACATCCTTGACAATCCTATTTCAGCATTAACTGAATATTAATATGATTAAAAGTGATGTGATTGTGTGATATGAAGGATTACTGAGATGATTGTTTAGAATGAAAAAAATAATCAACATATCGGCTAATTGCACCTCTTAGTTGTGTGAGATGTGTCTAAAGATATATGGAAAATGATCTTTCCATAGGCAGAAAACCATTTTATAGTAAATTAAATGTAACTTTTAAAGTAGAGGAAGGCATCAGATTCTACACTTGCATGTTCCTTGGTCAAAATTCAGAGATTCAGACCATAGGAAAATACTAATAAGTCAATATTTTAAAATAACTTCTGGTATATTTTCAAAATGGAATTAATAAAGTACTAACTCTAACACAGTGGTTTCCAATTTTTTTTCATGCTGCAGAGCTAAACAGTTTGAAATGATAGTATTTGAACATCACATCAGGGGGAAAAAAGACCAGGCAATTCATGGTCAAGGGCCTGGTGCTTGTGTTTCCAGGCTGGGCTGAGGGATTCAGTCTCTTGGTACTTATGTAACTCATTTTTGGTATGCTATCTGGGAATTTATCCCCTGCAATTCTTGGCCTTTTTTATTTATATATTTTGGTACTGGTGATTGAACCCAACATCATAAAGAATGGGGAAAAACTGAAAGTATTTCCTCTAAAAATAGATAAGGAGGGGATATCCACTATCACCACTCTTATTCAATATAGTACTTGAAATTTTATCCAAAACAATTAGACAAGAGATGGAAATTAAAGAAATACATATAGGAAAAAAGAAATAAAATTATTTCTGTTTGCATATGACATGATCCTATTCTTAGAAATCCCCTAAAAGTCCACCAGAAGATACCCAGAATTGATAAAAGAATTCTGCAAAATAGCAGGCTACAAAACCAACATATAAAAATTGATAGCTTTTTAATACACAAATAAAAAATCTGCTGAAAAAGAAACCAGGAAAACAATTCTCCTCACAATAGCCTCAAAAAAGATGAAATACCTTGGAATAAATCTAACCAAGGAGGTAAAGACCACTACAGTAAAAATTATAGAACTTCAAAGGAAGAAACTGAAGAAGTCAACAGATGAATGGATTACAAAACTATGGGATATGTACACAATGGAATTTTACTCAGTCATAAAGAAGAACAAAATCATGCTATTTTCAGGGAAATGGATGGAACTGGAAAACATTATGTTAAGTGAGATTAATCAGTCACAAAAAGTAAAAACTTGTATGCTCTCCCTAATATGTGGAAGCTAGGGAGAAAATGGGACATAAGAGGGACTCCAGATGAAGAAGGAGAAACCTTAGGTGAGCAAAGAACTTGATTTAAAGGAAGCATGATGTACCTTCAGGAACACATCAAAGTCAATCACTAAACTGAACTTGAGAAGGAGGGAGTGGAGTGGGAATTGAGGAAGGGTTAAATGAGAAATATGTGCATGTATGCCTTTACCAGCTTGTACCTAACAAAGATGTATGATTACAATGTGCCAATTAAAAATAAATAAATTTTAAAAATAAATAAATAAAATAAAGAATAAAAAAAGATGGAAAAAGGTTCTGTGTTCTTGGATAGGCAATATAAATATTGCCACAATGACCATACTATCAAAAATGGCCTACAGATTCAGTGTAATACTTATCAAAATACCTATGATAGTATTCACATACTTAGAAAAAATAATTCTAAAATTCATATGGAAGAACATATGACCCAGAATAGCCAAAGCAATTCTGACTAATAACAATACAGGAGGTATCATAATACCTGACTTAAAATTATTTTACAAGCCAGACGTGGTGGCGCATGCTTGTAATCCCAGCATTTGAGAGGCTGAGACCAGAGGATCCAGGTTCACGGCCAGCCTCAGCTACCTAGTGAGGTACGCCACAACTTAGTGAGACTTGGTTTCAAAATAAAGAATAAAAAATAGGGCTGGGGGTGTAGCTCGGAGGTAGAATGCCCCTGAGTTCAATCCCCAGTACCGCAAAAAAAAAAAAAAAAAAATTTTAAAA
>PVLC010004045.1:0-89376 GCA_004027655.1 Graphiurus murinus
TGTAACTTAGATAGATGCTGACTATAATTCTACAATTGATATGGAATTGCAGAAGGTGAAAGAAATAGTTCTAAGCAGAATATTAATATTTGAATGAAGTTCCAGTGAGCTAAGCAAGTTCATCTCTCTGTGACTCTGAGAATTGCAAGCTCTATTTTGACCACAGTCCAAGATACAAAAACAGGAGCCTGAACTCAGACCATCTGGCCTGTGCTTCTGCCTTGGATTCAAGAATTGTAAAATATGATAGGTGCAAATTATTCATGCACTCCCAACACACTCTGCCTCTCTCCTCCAGCCCGACCCTCCCATTATGTTTTTGGAATGGCATCTGGAGCCCAATCAAGTTCATAACTATGATACCAGTAAAGAGAAGCCAAAATTGAAAGCAATCCAACTGTGAATGAATATTTAGCTAAACGCTGCCATGTATCTCAGACTACAACAATGGAACCCATATGAAACCAAGACAGAATGGGGGATCATGCACTGGGGAATTTAGAGCAGCTGAGATCAACACTGTGATCTAAACCTGAATAAGGAGTTATTCAGACAGATTAGGGCAACATGTATGCTTTCCTTTTGTGTAGTCTGTTTTTTCACATGAAATGAAGGAAACATTTCAATTCATTAAATATTACCCTCTTTGGATGCTATTATGAACAACATTTGATTAAACCACTGCCATAAACGTGTCAAAACAAACCTGTAAAAGCCTTGTGAATATTCTCCATTCAATCATTAGTAAAAAGAAAAATAGCAGCAATCACTGATACAGTTCTTACTATTGCCAGACACTGCTCTAAGTGTTATCCACATATTAACACATTTAATACTAACAATAACCCTATGAAGTAAATAATTGTTATATCCCTATGTGATGGGCTACCCAGATTCTTAAAGGAAGAAGGACATATTCTCATAACTGATAGGAATGCTCCTGGAAGGTGGCCCTCACTTTCCAGATGATTGGATCAGGCAGTCCTGATCCAATAATTAGTTACCATGTGGATAAAAAATCCAGGTAATTAAAAAATAATCCAGGTATTCTTGCACCAAGTTTGAAAAACTCTGCTTCAGTTCCAGATCACTCCATGAGGTTGTTTGAAGACAATCCCATGGAATTTGTAATTCTATCCCAGCTCAACTTCTCCCTATGCCCAAACCTGCTTCCCACACTTTCCATCCCAAGAGCACATGGTAATAAATGCCTTACACCCTTATCACCATCTCAGTCTGATTTCCATGGACTGCTATCTTCAACAAATCACTTACATGGTTTTAAGCATTTTAAAAACTTCTCATAAATAGTTAACAGACACAAATTTGATGATGAAATGCACCAATGATGCTGATGCTGTATCAATCGGCAGCTGGTCTTCTACTTAGCACTTCATTCTAAGCATATCCCTTCACTCTCTCTGCTTCTATCAGTCTGATAACTCTTTGGGTTGGGCTGGTTACTGAATTATCTTCCAACAAGGTTTTCTCTAGAAAAGTCTACATTTAAGAGTCTGGATTCCCTAAAAATTTAAATGGAGAAAGCCATGCCTTTACATCCCTTTGACTCTCTGAGCTTGCATCGTTAGTGCCTTGTGCATGCTATTATGAGTTACCATTTGTGGCCTCTTCAGTGGTGGCCCAAGACATCCCAGACTGGCTTGCATCATAGATAGTGCAACTGAAGAACACTAAAGCTAGAATGTAGGGAGCAGACAATTGAGGTGGTACAGAGTAGGGAATACTGAGGTCTTGCAGACACTCCTCTGAAAATCTTGCCCGCCATGCCATTGCTCACCTCAAAGATTTTTTTCTTTTTTCATTTTCTTTTTTTTTGAGACTTGGAATTGAACCTATTCTACCTCTAAGCGATACCCTCAGTTTTTTTGTTTGTTTGTATGTTTGTTTTTTTGAAATAAGATCTCGTTAAGTTGCTGAGGTTGTACTCTAACCTGTGATCCTTCTGTCTCAGCTTACCTAGTACTAGTATTGCAGATGTGCATCACCATACCAGGCACTTTACAGATCACTGAACTATGTACAGGATCATTCTCCCATTGATCTAAGAATAGCATATGGCTCCCTTCTATTCTTATTAATCTCTTTATCAAATGGTCACTTGGCTTCACCTTTAGAATTCCCCCTAGAACATGCTTCTTGCCCTTTATTTGGCCAGGCTGAGCATTTTCCAAATTTTTCCATTAAGCTTCTCTTTCAATTATAAGTCTTCTTTTGACTCATTTTTCTTCTCTCAAATTTTACTATATGTGGTTAAAAGCAGTTATATAGCACACTGAATGTTTTGCTGCTTAAATAATTCTTCTACCAGATACTCTAGTTTATTGCTCTGAATTTCTGCCTTCTATAAAGTCCTTAGGCATGGAAGCAAATTTTTTTGCCAGTTTATAACAAAACTACAGTTACTACAGTTTATGATAGTTTTCATTTCCATTTGAGACCTCATCAGAATGGCCTTTTCTATACATATTTTTATTACCATTCTGACCATGCCTATTTAGGTGATCTCTAAAAAGTTCCAAATTTTCCCTAGAGCTTTTTCATCTGAGCCCTCACTAAAATCATCCTTAATATTCATGGCAACATAGGCTTTTTCTAGCCTGCTCTTGCAAATTCTTCCCAAGCTCTACCCTTACCCAGATCCAAAGCTATTTTGACATTTTCGGGTTTTTGTTAAAACAATACTCCACTATAGGTACCAATTTCCATCTGACTCCACTTTGCACTCCTGTGACAGAATAACTGAGACTGGGTTATTTAAAAATAACAGAAGTTTACTTCTTATAATTCTGGAGGCTGAGAAGTCTAAAGTCGAGGTGCCAGCTTCTGGTGAGGACCTTGGTATAATGCCAGTCTATCCTGGAAAACAGAATGATGAGAAAGAAAGAAAAAAAAAAAAACATAGCTCAGCCTTTTATAAGGAATCATTCCTATAAAAACAAGCCCATTTTCATGATAATGGCCTTAAAAACCTAATCACCTCATAAAGACCTCACCTTTTAACACTGCTGCATAAGAGGTAAAGTTTGTAATGCATGATTGTTTTTTTGAGGGACACATTTAAACTCCAGCAAGCATAAACTGTTCCTTATCCAAAAACACTCCCTAATTCCTCCTGTGAATTAATCATTGGTTCCATCTGTTCTTATGCCCCTGCCATAATTCATTTGTGGGTCTGTGCTCATTACTACCTTATGGATCATAAGAAAATCTTGATTCTGAATAGAAGAAAAAGCACACAGAAATGATGTCTTATACATGTTATCTCACAGAATAAACAGAATAGTATTTTTTTACATAGGCAAAGGTGCCAAGAATTGAAAAATTATTACATAAACACTAAAAACAGCACTTAGTGTTGTATAAATATGTTGGCAATGTGATAGGGTGCTTCCCATGAGCATGAAATCTCCAGTGTTTATCAGCTCAGTCACCTTGGACAATTGCTTGTGATATCAGGCTTTTCCCCAATCATTCATTTTGTTTTATTTTTTCTGTTTGATTTAGGTTTAGTATATATTTCTTTCTATGATTATCTAAAGTAGAATCCTAGATTATTAGTTTTAGAACTTGTTTTCTAATATATGCACTTAAAGCTATGAATATCCCTGTAAGCACTTGATTTCTCAGAATTCTACTAGTTGTATTTTCATTTTTAATTATTTGACTCATGTGTTACTTAGAGGGATTTTTCCTAACCTTCAAGGACTTGTACATTTTCCAGCTTTCTTCTGTTGTTGATTTATAGCATACTTTCATTGTAGACTGAAATTATTTTCACTATTACAAATGTACTAAGACTGATTTTATGGCCTAAAATTTGGTCAATTTTGGTAAATGTTCCATACCAGCTTCAGACTTGATGAAGAAAAGAGTTAAAAAAATGCTATGTACATATATAAAATTACCAACACTAACTTCAATAACATGCACAGAGAGGGATGGGAGCGGGGAGGAATTCAGAGGAAACACACCAAGGGCTCCGTGCATGTATGTTTCTAACACTCTGAACATGGTTATGATGTATAATTGAAATACACCAATAAAAGTATACACATGCACACACACATAAATACATATATTCTGTTGTTAGCGAAGTATTCTACAAATGTTAATTGCAGGGAGTAGATCGCTAATGACAATGCTGTTTGTCATCTACAGACTTCTTGGTTTTCTGATTGATATATCTATCAATTTTGACAAAGGGGTGGTGATTTCTCTAACTCTAATTGTTGGTTTGTCTATTTCTCCTCTCACTTTGTTCAGTTTTTACCTCATTTTGATATTTTGGTTTTCTGGGCAAATATCTCTAAGATTATAATGTGTGGAAACTGGAAAATTGACTCCTATATTATTATACTGTACCTCTTCTTCCTTGATCATCTTCCTTGTCCTGAAGTACTCTTTGTCTGAAATTAACACAACTACTTCAGTTTTCTTCTGATTAGTAGTAGTATGATTTTTTTTTATCCATCTCTTAAACTTTACCTATTTGAGTATTTCTCTGTAATATTAGTTGCTTATGGACAGGATATACTCTATGTTTATAGCCTTTGTCTTTCAATTTAGACTATTCATACTAAAAGCAATTGTTGATGTGTTTGGATTAATGTCTGTCATGTTTGTACTTTCTATTTGTTACATTTATTCTTTCCTTTTTCTCTCTTCCTTCCCCCCATCCCTGGTACTAGGGATTGAACCTAGAGTCATTCTACCTCTGAGCTATATCCTCAGCTTTTTTTACTTTTCATTTTGAAACAGGGTCTTGTTAAGTTGCTGAGAGACTCTAAGTTTCTGAGGCTGGCTGCCAACCTGTGATCCTCCTGTCTCAGCCTCCCAAGTACTGGAATTACAGGTGTGCCCCACTCGGCCTCTTCTTCAGTCTTGTTTGGTTTAATTAAACATTTCAAAATCAAATCCCATTGGGTATGTATGCGTCAACTACACTTCCTTTTGAAATACTCTGAATAGTTGCCCTAGAGTTTACAGTACACATTTTTTACTCACAAAATTGACCTTCACCTGACACTACACTCTGTCTCTTATAGTGCATATGCTTCTTCTGATCTCTGTGATAAAATTGACATTCACTTTAGTTTTCCATATGTTATACCATGCAAGATATTGTTATTTTGATCCCTTTAAACAAACAAGCATCTTTAAATTAGTTAATAAGAAAAATAATTTTTTCTCTTCCATTATTCCTTCTCCATCACTTTTCCTTTTTACAGATCCAAGTTTCTGATCTATATAATTTGTATTTTCTGTGAAAACTTATTTTAACATATTTCACAGACATGTCTGCTGCGGCTGAATTCCCTCAATGTTCACCTATGACGTTTTTATTTGACTTTAATTTTGAAGGATAATTTCATGGCATATTCAATTTTAGTGTGGTAGTCTTTTCTTTTCTTTTCTTTTCTTTTTTTTGCGGCACTGGGGGTTGAACTCAGGGGCATTCTACCTCCAAGCTATACCCCCAGCCCTATTTTTTATTCTTTATTTTGAAACCGAGTCTCACTAAATTGCGGAGGGCCTCACTAGTTAGCTGAGGCTGGCCGCGAACCCGGATCCTCCGGTCTCAGCCTCCCGAATGCTGGGATTATAAGCGTGCGCCACCACGCCCGGCTTAGTCTTTTATTTTCAATGCTTCAAATAGTTCATTCTACCTTTTTTGTTGTGTGGTATCTGAAAAAAGAATTAGTGTAATTATTTTTTTTTTCTTCCTCCAGAGACAAGGTCTTAATCACTTCCAACAACATGGGATCTATCAAGATTTTTTTCCTTGGATCTCTGCAGTTTGAACATTATACATTTAGTTGTGAATTTATTTGGTATTTTTCCTAGTTTTTTATTTTGTTTTGTACTGGGGATTGAACCTGCTGTGTGTGTATGTGGAGGGGGGAATTTACTATGTCTGAACTATACCTCATGCTCTATTAATAAATTGTTTCTTCTGCATTAAAACAAAAATGAAACAGATTCTTGCTAAGTTGCAGAGAGCCTAAGTTGCTGAGGCTGGCCTTGAACCTGCCATCCTCCTGTCTCAGCCTCCCTTGCACTGGGATTACAGGCAAGTGACATCACACCCTGCTCTATTTCGTGTTTTCTGAACTTCTAAAATATTTGATTTGGTGTCTCTCAGTTTTCGAAAGTTCGAGGGCATTATTACTTCAAATATTTCTCGTATCCACACTCTCTTCTTCTTCTGGTATTCCAATTATATATCTGGTATCCAAATTATGCATTATATCTTTGTGTATTTTCCCTTAATTTTTATAGTCTGGATTTTTTCCTCTTTTTCTTTGCATTACACTCTGGGATATTTCTGTTTACCTATATTCAAATTCACTGAGCCTTTTTGCATCAATTGTCTAATCTACAAATGAATAAAGCAAAGGCATTCATTTCTGTTAGTGTTTTCCATTTGTAACATTTTTTTATTTTTTTATTCTCCATAGAATTTTCATCACCTTGCTGACATTATCAATCTCTTCTTGATTGCTGTCTACTTTTTCTATTAGAATCTTTGACATATTAAGCATTATTTTAGATTTTCTGTCTTCCACTGTCATATCTGTCTGATTCTGATGATGGCTTTGTCTCTTCACACCATTTTTTTATTGTATATTGGAATGCCTTGTAATTTTGTTGTTGTTGTTGTTGAAAGTCATCTATGTTGCATTTAGTAACAGGAACTAAGATAAATATATTGTCAACATGAGGGATTAATATGAATAGAAGTTGGAATGTGTTTAATGATTATGTAGATATAATTGCTAGAGACTCCAAATTCCTCTTGTGTCTCTGTTTTTGTTTTTGTTTTGTTTTCTTGTGTGTGTGTGTGTGTGTGTGTGTGTGTGTGTGTGTGTGTGTGTTTCTCCTCTCTTGACTTTGGATGTAATTCTTTATACTATGGAAGAGTCTTTATCTTTCAGGTCTTTTCACATGTTATCCACTGTTATACTGGAAGACTATTGGGGTACTGACAATTTTATAATCATATAGTTAAATATCAGTCTTTTCATCAATCTGTGTCTTGGGACTGTGACCTTCACAGTATTTCTCCAGCAGTATAGCTTTTTTCTATTGCTCCATTTCTGTCTCTAAATATAGTGTCTCTCAGCAATTTCCTTAAATCCCTGACTCCTGCTTACTGTGTTTTTTGTCAATTCCTTAAGTGAGAAAAAGGAAGGGGCTTGAATGAGAGTAATTCCCTTTTCAAAATGGATAAAAATCTCTAAAGAAATCATTTCACCTGGAAAATGGATCTTTGTCAAGGAGAAGGCTCTGGGCATATTTGACAAGGAGGACCCTTTCTTTCTCCCTTCCAGAGCTACAGATCTTTCTCTGAGTCCAACCTTGAACCTCGAACTTCATTTGGTTCCTAAAGGTGGAGCACATGAAAGCATGGGTGCTATTTTTCTAAATAATGAGGATTAATTAAAAATTGCTAGAAAAAAATCTTCATATCCATGCTGAAATTTACTTTTCAGTTACAAAATAAATGTCTTAAGAGATTTCTGATTCTAAAAGAAAGTTCCGAAAGGATTCCACTAAAAAGGTCCTAAAATGTGACGCATTATGGAAAGTTAGGTGTGTGGTAAGCCATCTCACAGGCTATGATCTTGTTTTCTTTAAATATTAGACTGTATCCTTAATCATACCACTTAATCAGTGTTGCTATGCTATCAATGTTTATACTTTTTAATATAAAATCAAGCTCCATCATATCACACACAAAAAACTTAGTTTTCCAGTTTTAAAAACTTTTGAATATATTTTAATTATTTAAAATAAAACATCACCATCTAGTGTTATCAATTTCAAACTGCAGGCAAAAGATCCTATAGGGTTTTGCATTTAATAATTACTTCCTGTTATGCCTTCTGCATTCTTAGACACACTGTACCAAGAACTATTACTAAAAAAAAAGATGCCTTGTGTTATTAATCTATACTTTGAAAATGAAATATATGAAATCATTACACCATAAGTGTTATAATCAAATTTTATAATATAAACTATTCATTAATTGACTCAGTTGATATTTATTAGCACCTACTATGTATCAGGCATTGTTCTAGATACTGGTAATGCATCATTAAATAAACATATAAAAGCTCTATCTTCGTTGAGCTTATGTTTACTGCAGGAGAAGGAAGAAAATTAACAAACATTACAGTCTATTTTCTCAGATGGTAATATATGCCATAAAGGAAAATGAAGCTGGAAAGAAAATCACAAGGGACAAAGAAAACAGCAGAAAATTAAGTGGTCACAGAAGGCTATGTTGATGTTTTCTGCAGATATCTGAGCAGAGATGTAAAAGACATAAGAAAGTGACCCTTAGAGCCATCTGGAATAAATTATTCCAAGCAGAGGGAAGGGCCAGAGCAAAGCCTGAGTCAGGGAGCTTCCTTGCCATATTTGAGGAACTTAAAAATCCATTTAGTTGAGATACAGTGAGCAAGAAGGAAAAGACAAAAAGAAATTCAGAGAGTTAACAAGAAAGTATGTGCAAACGCTTGAAGGCCATTTATGGACTGCATTTTACATTGCTTTGTACATGAAGAAAGTTTTGTTTTTTACTGATTTGAAATATTTTATTTAACATATTTCATATTTCAAATTAAGGTTTCATTCTATGAAACTAATAACAGCAAAAACAAAGACACCCTCTGAAATAACAAAATGAGTAAACCAAATGTCTAATGAAAAACTGTCAAGAAAACTCTGTCCCAGACTATAATCTAATTGACTCGCTAGTAAGTACAACTGAAAGCACCATGCCAGAAAAGGAAGTATTTTTTTAATAATTTATTTATTTTTATAATAATTGGTGCATTGTAATCATACATCTTTGTTAGGTACAAGCTGATAAAGGCATATATGCACACATTTCTCATTTAACCCCTTCCCCAATTCCTACCCCACTCCCTCACCCTCCCTCTTCCTCAAGTTCAGTTTAGTGATTGACCTTGATATATTTGTGAAAGTACATCATGTGCATTAGGGTGTCCCCCCAACCCCTGTCCATCGCCTTCAGTTAAGTCAACTTCTTTGCTTATCTAGGGTTTCTCCTTTTTCATCTGGAGTCACTCTTATGCCTCATCTTCTCCCTAGCATCCACATATTAGGGAGAACATATGCTTTTTCACTCTTTGTGACTGACCGCATCCATTTCCCTGCAAATAACATGATTTTGTTCTTCTTTATAGCTGAGTAAAATTCCATGGTGTACATATCCCATACTTTTGTAATCCATTCATCTGTCGATGGACATCTTGGCTGTTTCCATAGTTTGGCAATTGTGAATTGTGCATCTATAAACATAGATACATATGCATCGGTCTGATAGTTTGCTTTCCATTCTTTTGGGTAGATACCCAGAAGTGGTATTGCTGAATCATATGGCAGGTTCATTCCCATTCATCGGAGGATCCTCCATATTGTTTTCCAAAGTGGTTGCACTAATTTGCAATCCCACCAACAATGTATTAGGGTTTCCACTTCTCCACACCCTCGCCAGCATTTGTTGTTGTTCGTGTTTTGTATGATTGCCATTCTCATTTGAGTTAGGTGAAATCTCAAGATAGTTTTGATTTGTATCTCTCTGATTGCTAAAGAAAGTTTTTACAAAGTAAAAATGATTGTTGAATTAAATTACATGTGTAGTCATATAGTTCACTTGTATTACAATACAAGCTCTTTATCTATCTTCTTGTAAACTGCAGGCTATTCAACAGAACATACTTTGAGAAGCACTACATAAGGATGTTATTTGTAACTGGCCAAATAAAATATAATGATGCCTTAGATTATGGCAGTGGTATGGGTGAATGGAAATGGCTCATTTCTATATAGATAGATATTGATATAGATACGGACAAAATCATTTACATGTACACATCCTCAAAGGATTTCCTGATGGATTAAGTGTGAGGTATAAAATAACAACAATAACAAAAAAAAGCCAAAAGCAAGATTTATTGGAATATAGAGTATGGGAGACATTTAGGAAAAGAGAAGATTTCAGCTTGGGACATGTTAACTATGGGTGTCCAATAGAGATAACAAGTAGGCATATATGTGATTCTGGAGTTCATGGGCAGGCCCTCAGCTAAATATAGACCTCTGCATATACCATCATTAAATAATGGTATTTAAAGCCTTAAGATTAAATGAGATACCCAAATGATACCTATGTGTATATAGGAATAGATATAAAAATTGAAATCACATTAAACTAATGGACATTTTGATCTTGCAGAGTTAAGAGGAGACAATTGAAGTAGAGATCCTCTAAAATAGTTGAGAGATAATGGAATCTAGTGGAAATAAGGTGTTTTAGATAGGAGTAGGAGATGTCCCTCTACAGCAACATGGAGAGGGAAAATGTACAATTTGTGGACAAAGATACTAACAATTTTCCACATATGCCAAGAGCTTGAGAGTATTATATTCTTCAGGATTCAATTTCCTTAACAAAATGGAAGAGGGGTCAACAGCTGAGAATGAAGATAAGAGAATAAGTGTTGGAAAGTTTAAGAAAGACCATCTGAATGTACTTATTCCCAAGAGTGGGAGGGAGATTGACTAAGAAACACAGTGCCATCCAGCACTGAGGGTCGATTTAAAGAAACTGGTCCCGAGTTTCAAGGTAACACAGTCATTGAGTTTTACTACACAGGAGGAGGAACAGGGATGGCCTAGAACTGAACAAAGGTTGGTCCTTTGTCAAGTGTATGTGATTAATAAAGAGGGAGCAAATGAATTGAATGTTATGAGAGAGAGGGATTATACTGATGGACTATGTAATTTAATCTAATTAAAGAAAGAAACAAGGACATGCTAGAATATATAAAAATCATTGACTCATGTGCATGCACGCTTTATGCACTTTTATGTACTATATGCAATTTCAGTATACATATTTACCCACGTCTGAAAAAAAAAAAAGAAAGAACACTCCAGGAGGATAAAATATGACTACAAAAAATTAAATGGAGGCATACTACTTGAGTAATTAAAAACAGACCTTATAAGAGATCTAGGGACAATGAGAATAGGAAATATGTTCTGAGACTGTTTACAGAGAGAGTTAATAGAGAATGCCTCATTTTATTCTGGAAATTGAATATATGATACATTCAGCAAATATATTCATATTACAATTAACATCAACAACTCAACTAGAGAAATGGAACTAGAGTGATGGTGTTTCTTATACTTACAGAATTCAGAATAATCACGGAAAAATAAGTAAAAATAAAACTAATTAAAAATAATTTGGAATTTAAAATAATCATAGTGACTTGGAACTAAATTTTAAAACAGAAAATTCAGTTAGGCTGAGCACCCCTAAGACTAAAAGCCAAGTGTAGAAAATAAAAAGATGGGAAAAATGGTTATTTGAATATAAGGTGAGAAATAGTTTTTAGGGCCAACGGAGATGAAAGCTGAGTCTTGTCGCACATGGAAGATGTCCTTGCACCAGGTGAAGCATAAATCTAAGAATACTCATCTTGCATCCAAAGTAAATCTGCCACCCCTGGTTGAGTGCTATCTGAGAATCAATATGTGGTGGTAGAAAGGAAAGAAATAGGCAGATTATATTTGCAGTTCATGCAAGAGTGCACAGGCTGTGATAAGGACGCAGGCCTTGTCCTTGGTATCTCACAATATGGAGGAAACACTATTACGAGTAAGATGACTACGTGACTGTAAAAGTCATAAGTAACAGCTAAAGATTCTTTCTGACTTATTCTTTCAGAACATTAAAATTATTACTGAATGAAGATTATTAAAAATAAGACAGGCTCTTACCTTGTATTTATTTCTTTATTTGCCCTTTCTAAATACTGCAAAATAATTGAATTTGTACTTTAGTTTGCATAATTAAGCACAATTATCAGAACAGGGAAAGAGGAGAGAGAGCAGCCATATCCTGGTAGAACAAGAGCTGCCTCCTCTTGCTTCTTTCTACTTCAGCTGGTAATAGGTACAGCTTCCTATGAAGAGAAATGGAAGTGTCTAGGGGAGACTGTCATGGCACCAGCAAGCCAGAAAGCAGTTCCTCCCACACTAGCCAAGTTCACTGTGTGCTCTCGAAACAATGGCTGCAGCTGCTACCCATCGGGAGTTTTATTATGTGGGCCCTCATTTCCTTTCCTGCCAGGCAATGCTGAGCTCCTCCTGCCAGCATAGACTTCTTCCTGCTGTTGTTTCTCAGCTTTGGGTACCATTACATTGCTTTCCTCTCCCCTTCCACATGAATTTAGAACTTTTCTTTTCCCCATTTCCTATGTCTTGCTGGGTCCTCACACATATCTGTAGATATTTAGGACATAAACAACACTACTGAGGGGTGTGATGAAGCTGTGAAGAGAGGTACAGGCCAGCACTTGCTGTGTGCAAAACTTCCTCCTGCCTACAGCTGTGAAGAGTACCATGAGTTTGTAAATCTTTCCTAGGACAGATCAAATAAAATTTTGAAGAAGACATAAAAAATCATTTCAAAAACCAGTAAAATTATAATCCAAATTTTATAAAGTCAAGGATATATCTTGGACCCTTGCTAGTTTCAAGCTAGAAATCATATTAAAGAGGAAATTGCCCCACTTTTACTTGCTTTCTGTCACTCCTAGTTTGAGTCATTCTGCACAAAAGGCTCATTAAGTTTTTTGCTTCAGATCCACTTCTTTCCTAAGAACTACCTGTGACAGATGCAAAAAGACATTCCATGAGGCATAATTTTTTAAATTTATTTACCTTGTTTGCAAAATCTGAGGATGCTTCTGGCAGTACATTCCCAAGCATCTACCTATATTTAAGCTAACATCCAAATAATTCTAGAAGGAAATATCTATTACAACCTCCAAATAGTTTCCTAAATTTTCACCTTTCTTCATTCCTGCAGTCATCCTCCTAGTCAATTTCTTGGATTTTTCACATTAAGTAGATTCAGACTTGAAAATAAGTGTTTAATGTATATTGTTTGCCTGATTACAAACTAGGACATTCCCATGCAATACTGATTTTATTCTCAGAACAACTCTATGAAAACAACACATACCATTTCCTTTCAGATAAAAAATAAATAAATCCTTTAAATAATTTTCCAAGAACTAACTAGTTTCAGAACATGGGTCTTTCCACAAATGCACTCATTTCTCTCTCCTATAATTTTATCTAAATTCTCTATGACTATATTTAGGTTTTATCCATGTGTGTCCCTTTAAGACAGTAAGCTCTTAATGATTTTTATTTTTCTTTTTATAAAAAATTTACCTTCTCATTTACTTATAGCTTGTGATTTTTAATGTTCTTTTAGCAAAATACTTTTAAACATATGTCTAGTATTTATGATATTCTCCAAGTCATAAACTGACATTTCAGGACTATAATTGCTGGGGGACACTAACCTTTTTGTGTCCCATAGTCAGACCTGGATGAGTGAGAATCTAAAATGAATAAAAACTCATCTCTAAAGCACAAGTAAAGATAAGTGATCACAATATTCAGAAAAAGAAAGATCATTTTACTAATGATAAGAGAAATCAGAGACTAGTCAATTTAGAAAAGATTGTACAATTTTAACTGTAGCTTAATCATTTCAGAGTGCAGCTTATATAACTTTAAATTTTAAGGGATATTTTAGGATCAATAGTTTCAATAGAATTATCTATAAACAAATTATGTATATAATAAAATCAACTAATTACAAATATCAAAGAAAAATCAAAGTGGTAAAAATTTGAAAAGACTAGATCTCTTACATGACATCTAAAATAAGACATAAACACACCATTCTATAGTGGCTGTACTAACCTGCAATCTCATCAACAGTGTAGAAGAATTCCTATTTCCCACATCCTCACCAGCATTTACTTTTGTTTGACTTCTTGATGACTGCCATTCTGATTGAAGTTAAATGGAATCTCAGTGTAGTTTTGATTTGCATCTCCCCCATTGCTAATGATGCTGAATATTTTTTCATGTATTTTTTGACCATATGTATTTCAGTGTGAAGATTCCTCAAAAAATTAGGAATGGATCCATCATATGATCCAACTATATCACTCCCAGGTATCTCTCCGAAGTGACTAAAATATATGCATATCAATATATGCATATATAATATTATAATAATATATGCATATTTGTGTTTATAGCAGTAAAAATTATAATAAGTAAATCATGGAAACAAACTAGGTGTCTATCAACAAATGAATGGATTACAAAATTATGTAATATGCACACAATTATTTTCTACACAAGAAGAAAGAAGAAAAAAGTTTTGTCATTTGCAGGAAAATGGATGGACATGGAGAACATTATGTTAAGTGAGATTAGCTAGTCACAGAGTGAAAGCTCATATGTTTTTTCTCATATGCAAAGGCTAGGGAGTAATTTGAATACTAGAGGGGCTTCAGATAATAGAGAAGAAACTCCAGTGGAGCCGGGAAGGTGGTCTAGGGGAGGGTAGATGGGGGGGAGAATCAATGACAGAATCACTTCCATTCACATTAAATACATATGTGAGTATACCAATGCCAATCTCAATATCCTATACGAGGAATGGATTGAGTAGGGGGAGAACCAAAGGAAAGCCCACTAAGTGCTATGTGCATGTATGTCACCATGACTATGAATTACACGATATGAGACTTTAATATACCAATAAAAGTATAAAAATAAACAAACAGTAGACTAGACCACATGGAAAACAGAATCTTACTCTTAGAAAATAACCACTCCAAAAATGAGCACATACTATATAATTTAGAAAAAATCACCTTGACAGCATGAGTTGGACACTGAAGAGATCTGGGCCAACTCTAAAAGAGCAAATTTAAAAATAATTGACATAGAAAAGGGACTAGGAACCAAAACCAAAGAAATAAAAAATCTTTTTCTGAGAACTAATATCAGAAAATTTTCCAAACATAGAAAATGAGGTTGACACACAGGTATAGAAAACATATAGAACCCTCATTAGACAAGATCAGAGAAAAGGCCACATAATAATCAAATTGACTAACTTAGAGGTAAAGGAGAGAATCTTAAATGCAATGAGAGTAAAAGACCAAGTGATATTCAGGGGCAAGCCAGAAGAATCACTCCATACTTCTCAAACCAAGTCATGAAAGCCAGGAGGGCTTAGAGCAACATATTCCAAACTCTGAGTGAAAAAAACTTCCAGTCAATACTATTCTACTCAGCAAAGATATCTTTCCAGTCTGATGGAGAAATAAAAATCTTACAAGACAAACAAAAGAGGAAAGAATTTGTCTTCCAAACCAGCATTTAGAGAAAATACTAAAAGAGATAAATTATGAAAATACATAAATAAATGCCAGAAACAAACAACAACAAAAGACACAATCATTTCCATCAAACAAACAACTAAGCAAAGAAGAAAAAAACAATATCTCAAAGAGAAGTTACTATTCAAAATGTTAGGAATTAAAAATCATTTCTCAATAATCATGCTAAATATCAATGGCCTCAGCTCCCCAATCAAAATATATAATATGGCAAAATGAGTTAAAAATCATATCCATCTATGTGCATAATCCATCTATTTGCTTTACCTTACATGTAAAGATACTCACAAACTAACAGTGAAGGACTGGAACAAGATAATCCACGCTAATAGAACTCAAAGAAAAGCAGGGGTAGCAACTCTCATATCAGACAAAATAGACTTCAAGTCTAAACTTATCAGAAGAGACAAAGCAAGTCATTGTTTTACTGGTAAAAGGAACAATCCAACAAGACAATGTAATGATAGTCAATATGTATGCTCTGAACATAGGTGTGACCGCTTTTATAAAACAAACTCTTCATGACATTAAGTCTCACATAGATCCCAATAAAATAATATTGGGAGACTTCAACACTCATCTCACACCACTAGAGTGATCTAGACAAAAGGCCAGTAAAAATGCCTCAGACATAAGAAGCGACCTAAACTGAATGGACTTACTAAACACATACAGAATATTTCCCATAACTACAGCTAAATTTGCATTGTTTTCATCTGCTCAGGGAACCTTTTCCAAAATAGACCATATGCTGAGCCACAAAGCAAGAACTAGCAATTTCAAGAAATGTGACATAACCTCCTACATATTTTCAAAGCATAATGGAATGATACTATAAATCAACTATAAGAAGACCCAAAAAAACTTCATAAACATATGGAGAATGAACATCACACTGCTAAATGAAGAATGGGTCATAGAAGAAATCAGGGGAGAAATTAAGAAATTCCTAGAAACAACTGTAAATAGAGACAGAGATACAATATATCAAAATCTCTAGGAAACCTTGAAGGCAGTATTAAGAGAAAAATTCATAGCACTGAGTGCTCACATAAGAGGAATAGAAAATCACCAAATAAATAACCTAATGAAATACCTCAAAGCCCTTGAAAATCAAAGAAAAGCAGGGGTAGTAACTCTCATATCAGACAAAATAGACTTCAAGCCTAAACTTATCAGAAGAATTAAAAATTCCTTATCCCAAAGCTGGCAGAAGACAGGAAATCATTAAAAATCAGAGCAGAAATCAATGAAGTAGAGAACAACAACAACAACAAAAAATACCAAGAGTCAACAAAACCAAAAGCTGGTTTCTCAAAAATAAACAAATAAACAAACAAAGGAGATAGGTAAACCACTAGCAAAACAAAGAAAAGAAAGAATAAAACCAAACTACTAAAATAAGAGATGAAAATGGTTATATTACCACAGACATCATGGAAATCTAAAAGATTATCAGAAACTACTTTGAAAAACTATACTCTAACAAAATGGAAAACCTAAAAGAAATTGGCAAACTTTTAGACATATACAACCTTCCTAAATTGAATCAAGAAAATATTTAAAATGTAAATGGACCAATAGCAATCAAAGAGATTGTAGCAGGAATAAAGAGCCTAACATCAAAGCAAAGCTGATATATAGATGGTTTTCCAGCCAAATTTTATAAAACTTTTATATAAAATCTAATCCAAGTATTTCTCAATCTAGTCCGTGATTTAGGCTCTCCTAAATTCATCTCATGAAGCCAACATCACATTAGTATCAAAATCGAATAAATATAGCTCAAGAAAAAAAAAATTACATTCAACAAAATCCAACACCCATTCATGCTTAAAACACGACAGAGAATACAAATAGAAGGATTATATTTCAACATCATAAAGGCAATATACAATCAGTCCACAGCCAACATCATATTAATGGGGAAAAAACATGAGTTTACCTTAAAAACAGGAACAAGACAAGGATGTCCACTATCAATACTCCTTTTCAATATAGTACTGGAAACTATACAGGGCAATAAAGCAAGAGAAGGAAATGAAGGAAGAACAAATAGGAAAAGAACAACTGAAACTATCTCTATTTGCAGATGACATGACATTATACTTAGAAGCCCAAATAAACACAACCAAAAAGTTTTTAGGACTGATCAACAATTTCAGCCAGTTGTCTAGATACAAAATTAATCTTAAAAAATCAGAAGCTTTTCTGAATGCCAATCATAAATCTGCTAAAAAAGAAATTCAGAAAACATTTTGACTAATGATATCCCCCAAACAATAAATTACTTAGGAATAAACCTAACCAAGGAGGTAAATGTCCTCTGCAAGAAAATTCATAAAATATTGAAAAGAGAAATTGAAGATCTCAGAAGATGGAAGGACATCCCATGCTCTTGGAAATAAATATCATCAAAATGCCCATCCTTCCACAAGTGACCTACAGATTAAATTCAATACTCAATAAAATCCAAGGTTATTCTTCACAGATATAGACAAATCCATCCTTAAGTTATTTTGGGAGAACAAAAAACCTGGGATAGTCAAAGTAGTTCTCAGTAACAAAAAACATGCAGGAGTCATTACTATACTACAGAACCATAGTAATAAAAACAGCATGGCATTGGCACAAAAGCAGGCACATAAACCAATGGAGGAGAATAAAAGACTCAGAAACGAATACACACACTTACAGCCAATTTATTTTTGACAAAGGGGCCATAAACATATACTGGAGAAAAGATAGCCTTTTCATCAAATTGTATTGGCAAAACTGGTTAACCGTATGCAGAAAAATGGAAATAAACCCCACTTTCTCATCCTGCACAGGAGTCAATTCAAGATGGATAAAAACCTGGAAATTTGACCAGATACCTTGCAGCTACTTAAAGAGGGCATAGAACCAACACTCTAACATATAGGCATGGGTAAAATCTTCCTCAATAAGATCCCATAGGCACAAAAAATAAATTGAGGATCAATATGTGGGATTGCATTAAACTGATAAGCTTCTATGCAGAAAAGGAAACTATCAAAAACCTCAACTTAAAGCTGACAGAATAGGAGAAGATGGTTGCCAGCTACTTCTCTGATAAAGGACTAATATCTCAAATATACAGAGAAATCAAGAAACTCACTGACAAAAAAAAAACAGTCAAAAAATTGGCAAATGAACTAAATAGACAATTCAAAAAGGACGAAATACAAATGGTAAATAAATGTATTAAAAATGTTCAACATTATTGGCAGAGAAATGCAAATGAAAGCTACCCTGATATTTCACCTAACCCAAATTAGAATGGCAGTCATTAAAAACACAAACAATAATAAATGCTGGCAAGGATATGGAGAAGTAGGAACTCTGATACACTTTTGGTAGGATTGCAAATTAATGCAACCGCTTTGGAAACAGTGTGGAGGATCCTCAGAAGAATGGGAATGAATCTACCGTATGTCAGTCTTGAGTATCCACCCAAAATAATGTAAACCAAACTACTAGAGTAATGTATGCATAGCTATGTTTATAGGTGCACAATTCACAATTGTCAAACTATGGAACCAGTGGATATGTCAATCAACAGATGAATGGATTACAAAACGATGGGATATGTATACAATGGAATTTTAGTCAGCCATAAAGAACAAAATTATGTCATTTGCAGGAAAATGGATGAAACTGAAGGACATTATGCTAAGTGAGATTAGTCAGTCACAAAAAGTGAAAAGTTGTATGTTCTCCCTAATATGTAGAAGTTAGAGAGAAAATGCAACATAGGAGGGATTCCAGACAAAGGAAGAGAAACCTTAGATGAATGAAGAAGGAGACCTAACTGAGAGAGATGTGAGAGGAACATCTCAGTAGACATGATACACATATACAAATTTATCAAGTCAATCACTGTGCTGAGCATAGGAAAGAGGGGAGGGGGAGTAAATATGGCAGGAACTGGGGGAAGGCTCAATGAGTGCTGTGTGCATGTATACCTCTATCACCCTGAAATTCATCAGGATATATGATTATAATGTACCAATAAAAAATCCATCTCAAAAAACAAATATATAAACCATTCCTTATTGATATGCAGTAGGTTATAGCAAATATGAAACTTTTTTCTTTGTTTTCCAAAATATTCTAAATATAGTCAAGATTTTTTTAAAAAATGTGTCTTATTACATTTTTGCTGCTAGAATGCAATACAAATGACTGAGTAATTAATAATGAATGGATATATATTGGCTCATGGCACTGGAGACTGGGAAGTCCAAGATCAAGAGGATAGCATCTGGGAAGGGCCCCCTTGCTATATTATCCCATGGTAGAAAGGCATAGAGTGGTAAGAAAGTGAGAGAACGGGAGGTGATAGACCCATTCCTGTAATAATGGCATTAGTCCTTTCATGAGAGCAGAACCCTTACATCCTGAGCACCTCTTGAATGTCCTACCTCGTAATACAGCTACAAAGGCAATTAAATTTCAACATGACTTGCGGAAGGGACAAACATTAAAACCATGGCAAAATGGAATATTCAATCTAAATTTAAATCATGTATAGCAAATAATAAGTATTCTCTAAATCAAATATGTTTATTAACAAAGTAAAATATGATGTTCTATTAGAAAAACTAATTATGACTATAGTAACATTTGGTAAAAGACATTTACTCAGCTATCTAAACACTCAAACTCAATGTCATAGAAGTAGGTATAATTTTCGTGATTTAGATTAATTCCTTCTTTTCATAAGTGAGGAAAAATGATGGCCTGAATCATTCAAGTGAAGTTCAAGGTCAATAGCTAGTTAGCAGCTGAGCACAGATTAAAACAAGTTGCCTATTATAAAATCTAATGATGACTCAACTCAAGATTATCCTTTACTATTAATTTATTAATTTAACAAAAATATTCACTAAGCACCAATATCTGCCAAATTCTGGCATAGACATTAAAGTTAATATCATAATAAATACATAGGTACATCCTTGTCTTCAGTCAGTCACAAAAAGTAAAAAATCATATGCTCTCCCTAATACGTGGAAGCTAGGGAGAAAATGGGGCATAAGAAGGACTCCAGATGAAGAAGGAGAAATCTTAGGTGAGCAAAGAATTTGACTTAACGGAATGTTATGGGGGGATGGGGGACATCCTAATGCACATGATGCACTTTGACTAACATATCAAAGTCAATCACTAAATTGAAATTGAGAGGACGGGAGAGCGAGGGAGTGGGGCAGGAATTGGGGAAGGGTTAAATGAGAAATGTGTGCATGTACGCCTTTATCAGCTTGTACCTAATAAAGATGTATGATTATAATGCACCAATTAAAAAAATAAAATTAAAAAATAAATAAGAATTTAAAAAAGAAGATATAATTAAACAACTAAGAGTTTTAATTAAAATTGTGAGGATCTATCAAAGGAAACAATGTGCAATGACAGCAGATATTAAAGAAATTTGAGAAAGTTTCCCTGAGAAAGTGACATTAAGAGAATGATTGGACAGATTCAGGGTGGGGGGGGATGGAGTAGGGATGGAGAGAGGAGACAGAAAGGGAGGAAACCTAGACTCACAGCAATAAGGAAACAAGAGAGTTTGTCAGAAGAACCTAGCCAGTAAATGGTTTGGTAAGTAAGAAAAACAGAAAGAGGTTCATTTGACCAAAAACCCATGAGCAAGAGGAAATGTAGAGTAAGATCAAGTTAAATGGTGGGCAGCGATCTTTGTGACCCTAGTTAGTAATCTGGGTTTTATCCTGAGTGCTCTGGGGAATCTATTGAATGGTTATCAATGGGGTGGTCTTAGGGTTCAGTGCATATATTCTAAAAGAACAATTTGCTTTTTCTCTTAGATAAGAGAGTAGGATGATTCCAAGTTTTATGAACAAAAAACATTAATCAGAAACCAAGATTTAAGCAAGAGTCCAAAGAAGAAGTAATAGTGGATTAGTTTGTGAGAATGATTGTAGAGAGGAGGAGAAGTGGAAACTTAAATAAATATTTAATAGATACTGTCTTCTAGAAATTTAAGGATTTAGGTAGATATTGCTTGATTTTTAATTAGGATATAAAAATATTAATGTAACAATGCTGAGTTTCACAGCTAAAATATGATGGTACAATTTTTTTTGGAGGTACAGAAAATGTGGGAAGTAATATATTTTGTTTGTAGCTTGTTAAATGTGAGCTAACTATGAGACATATGCATGGGAGTATCTATATCAGTAGATCATATGTCATTGTCATTCAAAAGAGAGGTCTGAATTGGAAATGAATATTTGGCTTATAAACAATATTTGAAACATGGAAGTAGAAGAGATTTTTCAAAGAAGTAATGTAATTAAGAAAAATTGAGCCCCAACAAAGTCCAAAATTTAATATTCAATTGAAAGAAATGGAGTTGAAACTGAGTCTAGGGATTATCAGTTTAAAAGATAAATGGGAAACTAGAAGAATATGGTGTCATGAAAGTCAGGGGAAAAAGTGTTTAATAGGAAATGCATAGAGAAATAGTGCTGAGCTACTCAAGTGAGCTGAGCTCATTAGGGTCCTCAGAAAAAGGTATTTCAATGGTGTGAGAGGATCAGTTTGCAGTGGATTGAAAAGTGAATGGGAGAAATTTATAATAGGTCTAGAGAAAATTCCTTCAAAAAAGAAGGAAATAAATATAGAAAGGAAAAAACCACAGGATGCTGTAGAGGCCACAAAAGGCCATTTAAGATTAGAAGTTATAGAACATCTTAAATACTTTTCCTCATTTCCTCATATTATTCAAAACCAAGTCAACATCATTATTAGTTCTGTTCTGCCAGTATATCTAGGGTTCTCTTTGCTCCTGTGATTAAATATCACAACTTATTTCCCAGTTCTTAAAATCAGGGAGCATTTTATTCCAGGTATCAGTCTCATAGCCTACATTATTAGGTACTATTTTTAGTAGTGGAATATCCACTTCAAAGGAAGGAGACCAATTTGTGTAAAAAGATATTTTAAAGGATGATAATATTCTTATGCTTTCCTGCTTTCTCAAAACCCCTTTCCTTAGCTGTCATTTCTCTTCCAATCTCTCTAGCTTGAGAAGGCCCAAGAAATCTCTTCATTGAACCTCTAGGATTCTACAAATGCTCTTTGGAGACTACTGCCTGACTCTGAAAGTTTGAAGCATTAATTCAAGTGTTCTGCAGGGAGAATTAAATCAATAACGAACAAAGTGGGGAGGCACAGGTAATCCATTGGATTTAGGAATGAAATGATTAGGCCTTTTATTTTATTTATATCCAACTTAAAAGAGAAGAAAAATGAAATAATATTCATTATAGTTTAATTAATAACATAAGAAAAAAGTAGAAATTTGATGGTGGAAAAGAGGCCATTTTTAATTTGAAAGTGTTAAAATGGCACTATCAGAAGTTTGCTCAGTTTTAGCTTATGTAAGAATTTCCATTTTCTTTTTTTAATTTCAAAAGAATTGAAGACATAAAAGAGACATGAAAGCAAACTGTCTGATTTAAAACAATTTCTTCAATATATTTATTTTGAAAGTACAAAAAATACACAGATGGACTTAAACCATAAGTGTACCGCCGTGTGAATTTTTATAAAGGAATTCAAGATCAAGAAATAGAGCATAATACCTCCAGAGAAAACCCACTTTTGGCCTCTCCTAGTCACTACCTATATTTTCAAGAAAAAAAAAGGTTATAATCTAATCTGATTTATAACATCATATTCCAGTTTTTCGGTGTTTAAATCTTATATTCATGGAATCAAATATATGTATTATTTTAGTGATTGAGCTCCTTTGCTAAGGCGTATGCTTAGTAAGTAGCAATTTGAAGACCAATAGCTCATTGCTGAGTAGTATTAAATTGTATGAATGTATTTCCTCTATTGTTAACTGAACTTGGATTGCTTCATTTTAATTATTATAAATAATACTTCTATGAGCATTCTTGTACCTGTTTTTTGGTGAACATATGCCTGCATTTCCATTTAGTATAAAGATAAGAGGTAAAATACTAGCTCATTGATTCTGTGTTCAAAAAAAAAATGCAAAAAGTTTCCAATAATTGCATCAAACCACTAAGCACTACCAGCGAGAGTTCTGATACCTTGTTAACAATTGTTTTTAGCAGAGTATTTCATTTTATCAGCATAGGAAATTTTGTTTAGAGGTACCTCGCTGTGGTTATAATTTTCATTTCCCAGGTAAGTAAAAATATTAAGCAACTTTTTATGCACTAATGGAAGTTTGCATGTGAAAAGTTAAATGAACTTATACTCTAAGCATTATCTGAATTAAACTAACCCTCACAAAAATGCAAATAATATTCATAAAGCACCACAGAAAATAGTGAAGACAAGTGCAAGGTCTTCAGCTACATTTCAAACTGGAAAAAAAAAAAACAAAGAATTTCATCATATCTGACAAGAAATGTACAAAACCAACTAAATCTAAAATATAGATTTACTAGACGGGCGTGGTGGTGCACGCTTGTAATCCCAGCATTCGGGAGGCTGAGACCTGAGGATCCGGGTTCGCGGCCAGCCTCAGCTACCTAGTGAGGCACTCTGCAACTTAGTGAGACTCGGTTTCAAAATAAAGAATAAAAAAATAGGGCTGGGGGTATAGCTCAGAGGTAGAAAGCCCCTGAGTTCAATCCCCAGTACCGCAGTACCGAAAAAAAAAAAAAAAAAAAAAAAAAAAAAAAAAAAAAAAAAAAAAAAAAAAAAAAAAAAAAAAAAACTCTAAAATATAGATTTACTATTTTATTCTGTTTTTGTTGTTGTTCTGGGTAAAATAGACACCCAGACTTATTTTATTTTTTAGATTGAAACAGAGTATCACTAAGTTGTTGAGGGCCTCAATAAACTGCTGAGGTTGGTTGTGAACTTGCCATAGTCCTGTCTCAGCCTCCCAAGTATGGGGATTTTTTTTTTTTTTCGGTACTGGGGATTGAACTCAGGGGCATTCTACCTCTGAGCTATACCCTCAGCCCTATTTTTTATTCTTTATTTTGAAACCGAGTCTCACTAAGTTGCGGAGTGCCTCACTAGGTAGCTGAGGCTGGCCGTGAACCTGGATAATAATAAACTCTTACTTTCGTGTATATTGTGCCATCAAATATTAACCAATTCTTGTAAGCCATATACATTACCTAAACAGATATATGTGTATGGAATTTGAGTGCTTGGTTTTGTTTTTACTGTGAGAGGTACACATTCAAAAACTGACTAGAGACCCATGACCTTGATGCACATCATGATAAACAGATAAAGCAGTCTCTGCTATCAAATCTCTTTGATTTTGACCATGATACTGCCTGACTGCACCTTTGACTATGTCTTTCATTCAGGCTCTTTAATGTGATATCCATCCCTCCATGCCTTTCCCTTCTTGCTAGTCGTCCTTACCACCAATCTTCTGTCAAGGCTACCAGCCCTCCCCTAGTGGACTACTCTCCAGATACCATACTTCAGGGATATGACTGCAATTAGTCCCCAGACCAGGAGAGTTTACCCCCAAGTCTCCATTGCTCAGATGGACATGCCAAATTTCCCAGTTAGCTGTTCTCCTTATCCAGCCTATCTAGCTAAATTTCTCAATTTCCTGTTCCAAATCCTGATAAATTAGGAGACATTTACAAAATATAGTCAAAATAATTTATAGACATGAAGTTAATAACAAAAGCATCTCCATTATTGGCATTTAACTCCACAAAAGGCAGGGCTACCATGGGGGATTGCAATATCATTTCATTGTTTCTTCTTTTCAGTTGACAAATCACATTTTTCACCTCATCAAATGTTATTGCTCAAGCCATTAACTTTTGAATGGGTCAAACCAAAATGCATTATTTTAAAATTCAAAGCAGACTCGTCAAATTTCTGTGTGTTTGCTAAATAGTCTACCTTGTGTTACTATTGTTTAGTCTTAAATACTCAGTGTATTGAATCTTTTATAATTATAACAATTATTTTTCTTATTTTTTCAAACCCTGGTGTATTTTTAACTCTTGATTACCTTATTTTTTAGTGACAGTGTATAATTCCATTTTTAGAATCCATAAATAATATCCATTTAATCTAGTTTTTGAATTTAATTTCAATTGAAATTTTTGAAAAAATATAATAGGGTTCATTTTTGTTTTCTTCAATAATCAAATTTGAAATTAGCAATACAGTCTTTGTATTTTTCACTGAAATGCACACAAGTAAAATATAAGCTAAATGCACTAATTTAGCTCTAAGCATAATTCAGTAATTTCCAAGTTTAATATGGCACTCCATGTAGATACAGTTTATTTGTAACACAATTGTGGCAAAATCGTATTTTTTTCCTAAAACCAATAGAACCTTGAAATAGTTCTGGTTGTGATAAAGAAGGATTCTGATGAATTTTAAATTATGTATTTCTGAACATTAAATGAATATCCACTCAAGTGAATCTTTATGAAAGTGCACTTTAAAATGTTTGGCTGGATTTTATTTGTAAATAACAGATGAACAAGATATTGTTTTCCTTTATAAATACCAGAAACAAATTGCAATTCAATATGCATTTATAATATCCTCTATCACACCAAAAAGCTGATATGTACAGTTTGACTCTCTCCCTAGTCCATTATCCACAAAAGACAGTATTCTTGAATTATGTTTCCTTTTTTCAGCCATAAACTCTTAGTTTTCAATTTGGGGCACAATTTGGAGTGTTATAAAAGATTTTTATGATCTTTTTCTCCCAGTCTCAAGGCCAATTATTGTGTTATTTGTATATGCAGCAAATTATTCAAGTATTAGTCATTTCCCTTGTTATTTGCTTCTTGCTCAAATTGTATTAGGATAAAATGTGGCTGCATTTGCAGAGTATTTACTTTCAATTTCCATAATGTACCTACAAGTAGGCATACTCAAATGCTTAATTGGGCGTCAATATGAGGGTGGAGTAATATCCCCAGGAGAGGATAATTTCTGAGTCTGATGGGAAAGGTGTTCATTATCAGGTCTGAATGGGGCAAAAATTTCCTTTGAGGCAGTAATTGGAGACACGAAGAGAATATTGCCAAGTCAGATTTCAGATGATCTTAAATAACAAGGAAAGATAACTATCAAAAAAAACTGAAGGTTACTGAAATTGCCCCAACATCACAGACTGAGCGAGTGAGTGTCACATCAGGAGGAAGAGACTTCAATTCTGAATCTCTCTCAGGTAATCCAGGCTTGAAATAATAGGTTTTGAGACTTGGGTACTGGCAGATGGAAAAAAAAGGAAGGGATGCCTGTGAAAAGTGTATTAAAATTTAGTTAGCCAATTTATTCCACTAGGAATTGTGATCAAATTTGACCCCCAGTTTTAAAGGTATAATTTCTGAAGAAAAAAAAATGTCCTAAGAGGGAACTCAGAAGGGAAAAGGGCCTAGGGAGAAAGACTTTAGGGAAGAACTTTTTTTTTTTTTTTTTGCAGTACTGGGGGTTGAACTCAGGGGCATTCTACCTCTGAGCTTTAGCCACAGCCCTATTTTTTATTCTTTATTTTGAAACCGAGTCTCACTAAGTTGCGGAGTGTCTCACTAGGTAGCTGAGGCTGGCCGCGAACCCGGATCCTCCAGTCTCAGCCTCCCGAATGCTGGGATTACAAGCGTGCTCCACCACGCCTGGCTCGGGAAGAACATTTTTAAAGTATTCAATATGGGGTGGCACTGAGACATAAAAATCAGAGTATCGCATATGCACTTAAGATAGCCCAAGGGGACAAAAATAATGACAGCTGAGAAAAAAATTATTCCACCTTTATTTTCTGTGCAAAAAAAAAAGAAGAAAACTGTAAAGTAGGGAAATAGTGTTTGTGCAAGGTTACCTCCCTTCTTCAAACTTTTCACTGAATGTTTGGATTAAGGTGTGGTATTCTCCATGCACTTCTTGACTCAGAAAGTATTTGTTAATCACATGTTCTACAACCACAATAAAAATGGTGAAGAAGAAATATACTTAAGATGCATTTCAAGGTAGAACCAATAGAATGTGTTACATAATTGATTGTAGGAACACTTTTACGAATTCGTGACATCTTTATATATAGATAAAAATTTGGGAGGTTAATGTGAAAATACATAGAGAAATTAGAGGACATGTTTTACAGAGCTACTCTCTCCACTACCACGAGAAATCCCGTGCTTATCCTAGACACTTTAGGATATTTCATAAAATCAAAACAATAACTCCACCCCAGGTCAGTCATTTGTTTATCCATTCCAGAAATTATTCTTCAGCCAGGCGTGGTGGCGCAAGCTTGTAATCCCAGCATTCGGGAGGCTGAGACCTGAGGATCCGGGTTCGCGGCCAGCCTCAGCTACCTAGTGAGGCACTACGCAACTTAGTGAGACTCGGTTTCAAAAATAAAGAATAAAAAATAGGGCTGGGGTTGTAGCTTGGAGGTAGAATGCCCAGAGTTCAATCCCCAGTACCGCAAAAAAAAAAAAAAAGAAATTATTCTTCCATGCCCATTATGGGTCAGGCATTGTGATAGGTACTAAATGTGGAGTGTGGGATGAACAGATGGGATCTCTTCTAAGCATTGTTAACAATAGGTCAAACCTACTTTCAGGGGTCCACTCCAAGATTATCTAGTTCCTGGACATGGCCCTTAATTCCCTTTGACCAGATACTTTGACTTCCAATACCTCACCTAACAATTGGATTTTTATAGATAAATCCTCCCTCCTGTCTCAGCCTTCCAAGTACTGGAATTACAAGTGTGTGCTGCCATGCCTGGCTCTATTAATTAGTGATTGTTTAAGACCTTTCATAGCTGGGAATTATTTACTTGGAATATTTGAGATGGACAAGTGTACTCTGCTCGATGTCTTCCTTGGAAATAGAAAAGCATTGTAGACTTTCTATCATAATTTTTTCCCATAGTATTGGTATTATCAGTAGCATCTTTTACAATTTTGATTAAAGAAGATTTAATCTCTAATCTTTCAAAGCCTCAAGGAGGTAGGAACTTTGCAAAACATACAGCTTCATATCAGGGAGCTATGTTTTCCCACCAAAATTACTAGGAATATATATTTAGATATCAGAATGAAATCATCTTTTAAGGGTTTTATTTCTTTGATGTTGTTTCCTTCCTTAAAAAGCTCACATATGTATTGGAACTAATTGAAGTATCCACTGACATTTCAAGCAAAACCTTCTTGATTTGTTTCTAGATTTGACTTCAAAATAACCAAAGAAACATAGTAAAATAAGTTTTGCATGTCTGTGTGCAAAAGATCATCCTATTCAGGAGAAAAGACCACTGAGTAAATGGCTTTATCTTTTAATAGATTAAATTCCCAACTGTTTTGATGTGGTATACCCTTTACAAAGGTTAGAGCTTCCATCTGTCTATCTTTTCATATGAGACTCAGAGAAGTCTCCACTGCAGATGTGGCAGTCCCAGGGCAAGGTGAGGGTAAACTAAAGCTGCTACTTTTCCAGGCAAAGAGAAATGCAGCATTTTCTATTTTACAGTGCATTTGTTATAAGCAGCTTGTTAGTTCCATATAAAGAGCCACATCCACTATAGATTGGGCTTCACTATAGATGACCTTGTGAGAACATCTCAAAATAGTTTGTTTCTTATTTGTGTATCTCTTGAGACCAATCAGCATCATTTTTAGTTGCATTCCACTTAGCTTTTAACGAAAATTAAATATGAGGAATTAATCCTTTAATGGCAACCAGATCATGTGGCTGAACTACTTTCTTCATTCCCAAACTTTAAAACTTGCTTCATTTCATCCCCAAATGAAACAGAAATCCAAAATTACAGAAATCATGACTTCCAAAGTCTAACAGGAGAGAAATGCTCCTTGGCTTAGAATTGTGAAATAACTATGCCAGTCTACAAGGCCACAGATATGGCTTAGAGATCCTCTTTGCTAAAGAGGAAAAAGATTATATGGAGTTGATATTTATATTGAATTGTGTTAACCATAATATCAGGTATAGAAATAAAACCTAAGAGTAACATATTCATTTTATTTTATTGTGTGCATTGAATTTTACATTCTAACAGGGTAAAGAGTGGCAGAAAAATCCATGCACACAACTCTTGTTACCCTTCCCAGCAGGTCTCCCCCTCCCTCACCCTCACTCACAAGTCTCTCTTACATGTGGAAGCTAGAGAGATATTTGATAATAAGGAATAAGGGCAACATTAGATAGATAAATAGAGACTCCAGAAGAATGACTGAGAATGATTAGGGAAGGGAAAGGGGGAGATGAAGTCATAAAGAATGCATAGTTGAAGCAACTTATATTTAAATACTATTGAAATATCATTTACCAGTCATATGGGCCTTGAAGTTAGAGATTATATGTATTCAGATCTTGCAGTGGCAGGTACAGTGATAAAAGCCACAATAGTAGTGGCTTAATAAATGTTAGTGAAAGAGAAAAAGGGAAGCAGATAAAAGGCTTTGTAAATGACCTCATAGTTCCACCAAAAAAGGACCAGGCCTTGTACAACAGTGGCTATAAAGTAGGGCTATCTTTGTAAGACCCAGAATCACAAGACACTAGTGTTCTAACGATATTCACAAAACATGCATGGTGAAGAAAATGCACATTCAATAAAAAATAATACATTTCTTATTGTTTCAGCCAGTAGCTTTCATTTTTACCTTTGTTTTCAGAAATGCCAAACAGAAAAAAATTATCCTGTAGAGTCTGAGAAGATTTAAAAGGCACTCAGAAGTTAGAATAGAAACTATATGGTTTTGAATACAAGTCACAAAGAAGCCAGGAGGGGTGGTGCAAGACTGTAGTCCCACTATTTTGGAAGCTGGGACATGAAGATTGCAGTTTCAAGGCCAGCATGCTGTAGTGAGATCCTGATTCAAAATAAAAATCAAAAAGTCCAGGGTAGAGCTCAGAGGTAGAACACCCCGAATTCAATTCTCAGTAACACACACATGTGCACACACACATACAGAGTCACAAAGAGATGGATGGTATCTCTATCCAATAATCTCAATAGAATCACTAACATGATATTGACAGTTTAATGAAAGTAAAAAATTTGGGGAAATGCTGGGCATGGTGGTGCACCCTTGTAATCCCAGTACTTGGGAGCTGAGATAGGAGGATTGCAAAGGTTTGCAGCCAGCCTTAGCTACATAGTGAGGCCCTCAGCAACTTAGTGAGACCCTGTTTCAAAAATAAAGAACTAAAAATAGGGCTAGGGGTATAGCTCAGAGGTAAAATGCCCCTGGGTGCAATTCCCAGTATGGCAAAAAAAAAAAAAAAGTGGGGAAATCATAATCATACTCAATATATTTGGAACTAATGATTTTTTCTGGGTATTAATGAAGGGTCAGATTAAGTTAAATAGCACAAATATGTAGAGATTCATTAAGAGATACATTTCCAAAGATATTTAGATTTAGAAATATAGGTTAAAGATCGGAGTTGAGAAAAATCTAGGCACAGAAAGTCAAGAGTAAGAGAGATTTGATGGTTCTTGTTAGCAAGCACATTATGAAGGAAAGCGGAAGCGGAATCCAGAGAAATAATAAATGGAAACAAAACACAAAAGTGCTGCCAGTGTAGAATATAGCTAATCATTTGCAGTGAATAAGTGGTAGAGGGGAGAAGCATAGAAGTGGTCATAAAAAGAATGATAATAGATCTTAAAGGCTGAGTGATTCTAAGGACTGAGGAATGTGTGTATATTCATTGTTCTTGCCTACATTTACTAAGAATTTATATACATCATGCCACGCTTTGTGCTTTACTTCTTTCAGATAATTTCTCACTTAGTTCTAACAACAACTGTATTATGAAGATATACTAAATCTTACATATCAATAAACTAAGGCTTACAGAAGGCAACATTCTCAAAGGTATGTAGCTAGAAAGCCACACTTTCTAATTTAGGGCTACCTAACTGCAGAGTCAATACTTTTTATTATTCAGTGTTTCCCTACCCTCTATGGCCCTGATTGTGAGATTCTGAATGTGGAACAGTAGATAATAACATCAATGAGGAAAATTTTGTATAAATTTACAGCTAAAGGGGTTTGAAGGGGCATCAACACAAATGCTAAAGGTTAATGTCTGGAAAATGAAAATCAAGTCATTGTGAGAAAGGAAAAATCAATAAATGAAAATAATAGATGCCATAGGTAGGGGAATGACATTCACAATATAATAAGTAGGTAGGATGGCAGGGCAATGCCACATAAGCATAGAGAAAAAGAATGATGGGTTCCAGGTCCTCACTGGAGAAGAAAATAAGATAGAAGGGAAATGGACAACTTGGGGATTTCATTGTCTTTTCACTATCAGAGCAGGGATCCATGGGATTAGGTGGGAGCGTGTGCACTGAGGGCAAAAGTGAGGCTGAGTGAGATGATGGCAAAATTATGAGCTCAGACTCGGGCTGCTGAGGGTACCATACTACTTCCCAGTGCTGTACACTTGTGCCAATTACTGAATCTCTCCATATTTCTGTTTCCTTCTAGGTAAGATGATAATAAACAGCAGAGCAATTCCATAAGGTTACTGTTTAATCTCTGATTTGATCTCAGAACTCTTGGTACTCTGTAACTACCACACTTCAAGAAAGATAGATAATACCAGAATCTATACCCTCAACCATTTGATTGTCTCTGTGTCCCCTCATTCAAATTATAGTCCTCTTGTATATTGTTTCAGCAGGATGATGGAAGAGAGGGTTTATTACACTAGCATCTCCACTTTAGTATATATATGGAATTTTCCAAAATAAAAAGGTTAAAATACACAATTCTCTAGAATTCCATAAATCAGAAAATCCTCTAGAAGAAGATGCCTATCACAGACTTCTCCCCACTAAAAGAAAGAATACCTAGCTTTTATCTTATAGTTTTCCAGAAAAGGTGGTTTTACAAATGCCCTTGTTAATTGCTTGCTCTCAGTGGATTCCATTGTATGAATTATAATGAAAGAAAAATGCTAGGGGTGCCAAAAACCTGAAACCAACTGTCCACTGCCGAGATGCTAAGTAGGCAGGATTGCTAATTCATTGTGCTGCCTTTGTCTTTATAGAGGTCACCATAAGAGGACAATCCAGAAAGAGGTAATGCCTACTAGTGAGTAGTGATTATTCAGCGTCATAGTCAGCGCGAAGGAACACATACACCATGTGAACACGAGCCAAAAGGTGCTGATTATACGATGGTATAAAAATAAAATGGGTCAGAGACAAAAATATCTCAGCTGCCTAAAGAACAAGACTGTGCTTCACTTTGATGGTATGGTCCCTTAGTTCTTTCAAAGAGAAAATGTTCTTTTATTCATTCATTCAATGAGTCAGTCCAATAAATCTCGAATGGAGTATTTTGGCATTGTTCTAAGTGCTGCACTGAATACCACTGGCATGATGCCTGAGAGCAAAGAAAAAAGAACTTATATTTTAGACATAAAGATAAACATTGAGCAATATGCTCCTGTGGTTTGAAGGGACCAAGTAACAGTGACGCTTTGCCCAGCTCTATTTTGAAACAGTAGAGACATAGATAAGAAGTGAGGCGGAAGGAGGTCAAAATGTCAGCTCTATGCCTGACATCCCTGGTACATAGGACTTCTTAATACAGCATGGCAGAATTAAGCATGCACTCACACGGTCATAGACATATTGGAGAACAGTCACAAGCTTACCTAGATACTCTTCCTTGATGGTCTGTCCCTGAAACGCATGTGGTGAGGAACAACAGATCAGAGTCCTGGAGTTGACCATGCAAGGGAAAACTGATTTCCACGATAATTGTATCATTTGCATTGACGTCAGCAGGGTAGGAAAGCTTCCACTAGGATTCATGGTCCCATACGCTGGGTGTAATATACTAATTACAAAAATAGTGCAATACAGAATCTTTCTCTGTATCCACATTACTGTGCAACTCTATTTATCAAAAGTCTCTTTCACTACTCCTGGAATCTAGGCTGAAGGTTGAATTTGGACAAAGGAATATGGCAGAAGTGATGGTGTGCTTTTTTAAAATGTTTTTATTGGTGCACTGTAGTCTCACATAGTAATGTAGTTTGGAGTAATAGTAACCAATATGCACACAACGCTTGGTGAGCTTTCTCCCGGCTCCCTTCCCACTACTTCCCTTTCCCCACACATGATATATCCCATTGATATTATATACTGGTGGTGTGCCTTTTCCAACCCTATATTTCCATCAGAGGGTCTATGTATTTTGTTTTTGTGTTTTAGGAACCCTGATACTCCATAAGATCAAACCCAAGTTAGCCTAAAAAGGGATGAAAGGTGATTTTGAGCAGAGATGAATTTGCCCTGAATAGGCCATCCTGATCCAGCCAGTCTCAGCCAATTTATAAACTGATTGCTGATGAATGATGAACCTAGGAGTATCATCTCAGCTTGGCCTGATCAGAAAAGAGCTAAGTTTTCCTCACGAGAATAGCAGTAAGCCACTAACACTGTGAGCTGTTTTGTTATACAGAAATAGCTAATACCTTGATGCTTTGGTACTGTCAGACTTGCTCTCCTTGATTAATTACAACCTGGCAGTTCTGAAATGCCATTCCTATACACGTGCACCAGGAAACAAACAGGAACACTGATGCCATAATAGCTTTGTAATGGTGCAAAACAGAAAAAAGATGAAAGCAAACTAAATGTCAAAAGTGAAATAAGAAGTAAAAACATAGTGTACTTATATAATTGAAGAAGTGGTAATCATTAGAAATAGGTAAACAGAGATGCAAGTATTATAATGGTTAAATTTTCAAGTTTGTTTTTTTTTTTTTTTTTTTTGCAGTACTGGGGATTGAACTCAGGGGCATTCTACCTCCTAGCTATGCCTCCAGCCCTATTTCTTATT
The DNA here is from genome assembly GCA_004027655.1 of Graphiurus murinus. NCBI lineage: Eukaryota > Metazoa > Chordata > Mammalia > Rodentia > Gliridae > Graphiurus > Graphiurus murinus. Next base: position 34,229 of record PVLC010004045.1, read on the forward strand.
CTTTATTTTTTTGAAACAGAGTCTCACTAAGTTGCGGAATGCCTCACTAGGTAGTTGAGGCTGGCTGCGAACCCGGATCCTCCAGTCTCAGTTTCCCAAATGTTGGGATTACAAGCGTGCGCCACCACACCCGACTTAAGTAAATATTTTTGAGTAAAGGGAGCAAGTCAAAAAATAGTAGCAAAATAAGACTAATATAAGAACTCTCAGAGATAAGACTTTAAAATATTTAAAAAGCTTCTGAACAGCAAAGAAAGTAATCAAGAGTCTATAGAGAGATCCTATATAAGGTGAAAAAAATCTATAGGATTAAAAAAGACATGGTATTAGGACAAAAATGGACATAGAGGCCAATGGAACAGAATAGAAGATACAGAAGCAAATTAACACACTCATAGCCAGTTGATTTTGGACAAAAGTGAGAAAACATATGTTGGATAAAAAATAGCCTTTTCAAAAAATAGTGTTAGGAAAACTGTTTTTGTGTTTTAGAAACCCTGATACTCCGTAAGAACAAACCCAAGTTAGGGATGAAAGGTGATTTTGAGCAGAGATGAATTTGCCCTGAATAGGCCATCCTGATCCACCAGTCCCATCCAATTTATAAAGTGATAGTTGATGAATGATCCATTTGTAGAAAAAATGGAATTAAATTTCTACCTCTCACCCTGCACAAAAGTCAACCTAGGATGGATCAAAGACCTGAAAATTAGACCAGAGATTTTGAAATTACTAGAAAAGGGCAAAGGTCCAACATGCTAACATATAAGCACATGTAGACATGTCTTCAATAAGACTCTCAAAGCTCAGGAAAATAAAATAAGAATTAGCAAATAGGTTAGCATTAATCTATAGAGAGCCTACAGAATGGGAGTTCTTTGCCAACTATTCCTCTGATAGAGGACTAATATCTAGAATGTACAAATTACTTAAAAAACTTAATACTAAAAAATTAATACCCCAATCAAGAAACGGGTAATTGAATTAAGTAGACACTTCACAAAAGAAAAAATACAAATGGTTAATACATATATGAAAAAATGTTCAACATCATTAGCAATGAGGGAGATGCAAATTAAAACTACACTGAGATTCCATCTATACCCCAATTAGAATGGCATTCATCAAGAAGTCAAACAACAGTAAATACTGGCAAGGATGTGGGGAAATAGGAACTCTTCTACTCTTGTGGGATTGCAAATTAGTATATGCATGTCCATGTTTATAGCAGCACAATTCACAATAGCCAAATTATCCACCAATCTGTGTCTGTCAACAGATGAGTGGATAAAGGAAATATAGTATTTACACAAAACAGAGTTTCATTAGCCATAAAAAGACAAAATTATATTATTTTCAGGGAAAAATGGATGGAACTAGATAATATTGTGCTAAAAGAGATCATTCAAGCTAAGAAATTCCAGTGCCATATGTTTTCCCTTACATGGAGAAGCTAGAGAGAAAACAGGAAACAAAAAGAGAGAGAGACCAGTAGAATAATGGAAGGAGATTGGGAGATGGAAGTGAGGAAAGAATTCAGAAGGATTGAGGAAGGAAGCAGTTCAATAATGCAACATCCATATTTGAAGGTAGCATACAATCTCACTAACATGTACAGTGAGGGAGCAGGTGTGAGTGGAGTGGGATGCAGAGAGATGTGTGCATATATGTGTGCATGTATGTATAATTTTGAACCTTACATGATATAGCTATAATACACCAATAAAAGTATTAAAATATTAAGAAATACATACATAAATAAAAATATTTATTTATTTATTATTTATTTTTATTTATTTTTGTGGTACTGGGGATTGAACCAGGGCCATTCTACCATTAAACTACAATCTCCAGCCCTATTTTTAATTCTTTATTTTGAAACAGGATCTCACTAAGTTGTGGAGGACCTCACTAAGTAGCTGAAGCTGGCCTTGAACCTGGTGATCCTCCTGTCTCAGCCTCCCAAGTACTGAGATTATAAGGATGCACCACTATGCCCAGAGAAAAACTATTTTTTAAAATTGAAGGACATAGCTAAGAAAAATTCAGAATAGTAGTTACTTCTAGTGAGGTAGGAGAGAGAAGAATTGGGGTGAATCACTCTAAAGATTTCAAAGGTACTGAAAATGTTCTATGGTGTATTTGTTCCGTAGCTTATTTTTGATTATCAATAATAATATATCTAGAAGATATATTCTTCGTATGTGTGTTTTATAATAAAAGAGTGTCTAAATTGAAATACATTGAAAAGGACAAAATAGAAATGAGGCAATCAGTTAGAGGGTTACTCCGATAGAGAATATGAGAAATGATGATGACCTAGCATTGTGTATTAACAGAAAAAATAGGAAAATATAGATAAATTAAAGATATGCACCTCCACCACTTACTAGGAATGGGACTTTGGATACACTACCTAACTTCTCAACTCTTCATGTGTCTGTCAAAAAATATATATATGTAAGTCAGGCATGATGGTATATGCCTGTAATTTCAGTACTTGGGAGACTGAGTAGGAGGATCAAAGGTTTGAGGCCAGCCTCAGCAACTTAATAAGACCCTTAGCAACTTAATGATATCCCATTTCAAACTAAAAATAAAAAGGGCTGAAGTGTAGTTGGGATGAAAAACACCCCTGGGTTTAATCCCCAATACCAAATTCAATATATGGGGGAAAAGAGGAGAGGGGCATATCTATCTATATAGATATGATATGTAAGCAATATTTTGAAATGCATGGAATAGTTCTGGAAGGATATATCAAAATCTCCACACAGTAAATGTCTTTGGTGCAGTATTATGGTTTGACTATGGAATGTTCCCCCAGAAAAGCTCATGTCAGCAATACAGCAAGGTTCAGAGATGAAATAATTGATTCATAGCCTCATCAATGGATAACTCCAGTTGGTGAATTAATCTTTCATTGATTTTACTTTAGACAAATGGGGCATATTTAGAGGAGATAGGTGGCTGAGGGTATGGACTTGAGAACTGTATCCATCCTTGATCTCTTTCTCTCCTTCTGTCCGCAGTTCCCAGCTGCCATGAACTGAGTACATATCCTCAACCATGACCTGTCTCCATGATGTTTCTGCCTTGGAGCTGGGAAACCATGACCTGAAGCTCTGAAACCGAGAGCCAAATAAGCCTTTCCTCCTATAAGTTGCACTTTCTAGGTATTTTTGTCACAATGATAAAAAGCTAACTAATATAGACAGGGAATTGGATAAGTAGAAAACAGAGAAAAGAGGGGAGCCATTTCACAATATACCACTTTACAACAAAAGAGAATGGATATTGTATCATAAACTTGTATTAACTAGTTAAAAATACACTAAAGTAGAAAAACTAAAAACTCAGAAAACTGTATGTAATTTGATACATTCCTACATTTTCAAATTCTATACGATGAATCTGAATATTTGTTATAGAGTTTAGTTTAACGTGTTATAAAATGGGACTAACTAGGCATGGGGCATATGCTTGTAATCCCAGTACTTTGGAGGTGGAGACAGGAGGATTCCAGGGTTGAGACAAGCCTCAGCAATGTAGCAAGACTCTTGGCAATCTAATGAGACCCTGTTTCAAATTTTATAAAAAAGATCTGCGGGTGTAGCTCACAGGTAAAATGCCCCTGGATTCAATCCCCAGTACCACAAAAGAAAAAAAAAAAAAAAAAAAAGAAATTCACAGTGTCTGCCTCACCACTTATTTCTAGGAAAGGGTATAATTTCTCTAAGTCTCAATCAAATCCCATTTGTAATACACCCAATGGGATGGTTTCATTAGACTCACCACACTTTTAAGAAATTAGTATTTTCTACAATACCTATCAGACTATGAACTTTAAGAGGGTAAGGTTATAGTCTGTCTTGTTTCTCAGTCCCTAATGCCTATCACACTGTTAACACATAGTTGAGTATAATTACATATATATTTGATATAATTGTATAGAATAACTGTCTTATTATTGTAAAGTCTTTATACCTATTAAGTCTTAAAAATGACTACATTGGATTGAAATAATAGATGTTCAAATGCAAATTTAAAATATTAGAAAGCATTTCACAATCTCAGAAGGTACACATAGGGTAAACTCAAATTTAGATTTCTGTATAAATGATTCACATACTGCCCATTCTTAAGGGATAGAACAGACTAATTAGGTAGAAATCTTAGGGATTTATTATTTTATAAAATTATACTATAATTCTTTATTTTAAAAAATTTACACAAGAAAATAAATTGAAATACATACATTATGCTTGGAAATATATTCCTGTGCATGCGTTTGGTTTATTGAGTGACATAATAAATTGCTTGGTCATAATTTCTACTTGGATTACTTGAATTTGGACATCAAAAAATCAGTTTAGCGTAAAATCATATAATTGGTCACAGAGAAGCTCAAGCCAAAAATAGACTTCTAGTCAGAAGCTACTTGTAATTACATATATATATACATATATATACATATATATGCATATATATACATATATAAGTATATATATACATATACATATACTATATACGTATATATATACTATATATATGTATATATATATATATACTATATATATATAGTTGGAATAGGACCCCCCCACATTGTGTCATCTGAATTCCTTAATAATTTTAAATCCAGGAGTAACTATAGTAAATATGTCTATTTTAAAGCAAGTATTCATCTTGCTTGCCTCCAGTTTTGATTATTCCAGATATGGAGTTTGATATTAAGCAGATTCCTTGGGCCCTGTAGACATTTCTCTCACCAAAAACAAGATGAATGCCTGTGTCTTCTGAGCTGTAAGCTCCACTACAGGCCTCACGAGCACATTCTGTGATGTCTTTTTACCTCTCTCAAATGTCATCCCTCTTATTTGGTTGAGGCTTCCACTTTGGATCTCAGTCCTTACTTTTGAACCATTCTATTTCCATTACCCAGATTCTAACTGACTAGTCCGATACTCCAGGCCACTGATGACCCCAGACTAAGTTTTATTCATGGTTTTTTTTTTCCCCAGGCTGAGTCCCTTCTTGTACCTCTAAGACACTGCACTAGACCTCACTAGATACAAACAGGTATCTTGCCTTCATTCTACAACATTAAAATGTATCATCCCACTGCTAACTATCTCTAGCTCCTTTCTTTTTTTTTTTTTTTTTTTTTTTTTTTTTTTTTTTTTTTTTTTTTTTTTTTTTTTTTTTTTTTTTTTTTTTTTTTTTTTTTTTTTTTTTTTTTTTTTTTTTTTTTTTTTTTTTTTTTTTGAATGGTCTATATTTGGACTCAGACCCTGGATTGCATATCTATCCTCTGGGATTACAAAACTGTCTTCATTCCTGAACTGGAAGAGATCTAGCATAAATATACCTAGTTCTTCAACTACAGTACTCATTCCTCTTGGTCAGAATGAGCTTGAAGCCTATTAGATAAATTAACATTTTATCTATGATATTAAGTGAAAAGATGTTTTCTCAGAATTTCCTTTTTCTTTGAAAATGATATTTATATAATAAGGAATTATTTTCTAATTTAATTTAATTTAATTTAATTTTTTGTGTGTGTAGTACTGGGGATTGAACTCAGGGGCATTCTACCCTCAGCCCTATTTTTTATTTTTATTTTGAAACAGGGTCTCACTAAGTTGCAGAGTGCCCCACAAGGTAGCTGAGGCTGGCCGCGTGGTGCACACACTTGTAATCCCAGCATTTGGAGGCTGAGGCTGGAGGATCCGGGTTCGCGGCCAGCCTCAGCTACCTAGTGAGGCACTCTGCAACTTAGGGAGACCCTGTTTCAAAATAAAGAATAAAAAAAATAGGGCTCGGGTTGTAGCTCGGAGGTAGAACGCCCCTGAGTTCAATCCCCAGTACTGCAAAAATAAATAAATAAATAATAAAAAAATAAGTGTGGGCCACCACACCTGGCTATTATTTTCTAATTTTAAAATAATTACATTTACCAATCTTTTCTGGACTTTGATATTTATCATGTACTTACATCATGTAGCTACAATAATATTAAAAATTATTCACCTATGCTATCTTTAAATACTCTGAGGGTTATTTTATACTTGACTGTTTTACCTGGTAGCTTATTTATTTGTAAAATGAGATGTAGGACTCTAATTAGATGTTTTTCAAGATGACGACTATTAAGTTACCCATTATTTCTCGTACTCTTATAAAATTACCTAAATTTCCATATGGTCTCAGATGTATTTGTAAATTTTAAAATATAATACTCATGATTAGTTTACATTTTCCAATGTTGGTATACATCTTTTAATTATAATATTTTTGGAATTTTATGGGCTCAACTTATACATAAAGTGAGACTGAAAGTGATACACTTTTGTATGCATGCAACATCTCTTGGAGCTTTTCTCTCCACATCCCCATCACCATCACCTCCCTCCGCTCCTACCCTGAAATGCTAGTGAGGTTGGTAGCACTCCTTTCAGATATGAGCATAACATTATTTGATGAGTTTCCTTCCTCAAGCTTCTTTTCTATCCTCCGTTTTCCCTCCCCTTAGCCTCCTACTGTCCTATTGGTCTTCCTCCTCTTTTGATAGAAGACTAATTATTATATCTTCATAAAATAGTTTAATATCTGAAATAATAGTTTATTCGAATATTTTCTCTTTCTAACATTTTTCTTCTTCAATATGAAGATTAGAATTATCTTGTTCAAGAAAAATAAATCTTGCTATTTAAATGTAATTTTATTAAATATATAGGTTCAGAATGGGATTTCATGTGAATGTGATAAAATTATAAAGTATTTTAGGAAAACACATATTTTCACAATATGAAGTCGTTCCATCATCTAAAATATTTCTCTACACTAAATCATGTCTTTTTCATGTCCTTCAATATCATTTTTACATAAACAGAGCTTCAAATATATTTTAAGTATTTATATATTGTTTACTACTTACTGAATGAGAATTTTTCTAGTGTTCTAAAATAAATATTGCTATGTTAATTAGTTTAATTGTGGCCATATTTCACTATATATATATATATATCAAATCATCAAGTTATAAGTCTTGAATGTGTGCAATTTTTAATTGCTAACTATACCTCAATACAGTGGAGAATAGTAAAAAATTATTAATAAATTAATTTGCATATATTTATTTGAAATCTAACTTGCTTCATAGACTTCCATTAGTTCTAATGGTTTTCAGTTACCCCTCTGTTTTTAAGAAGACTTTTATACTATACAGATAGATATTTGTGTATTTTTCAATAATTATAGTTTATAATTTTTGTTTCATGACTCAATATATTGGTCATGACTTTTAAACAATAGTATAAAAATAGCTGTTATAGATATATTAACTTTTGTTTAAGCTTCAAGAAAAATCTCTTCAGTGGTCCAACATAAAGTATTGAATATACAAATATTAGCATTAACATTGCAGAGGCACCCTTTTATATTAGAACATTAACTTTAATTTGTCATAGGATATTCAAGGTTTTTGTTTTCTTTTCGATCTTTTAGTTTTGTTTTGAGATGTGTAGTAATAAGACCATTTTTCTCCTTTTCTACATTGATATTACAAAACTAGTGAAATAAAAAACAAACATTATAAACACCTTATGTTTGTTTGGCTTATAATAATTAACTAATCATTCTCTCTACTGATATTTGTTGCATGGATATCAAGTGCTCATATTCAGTAATTATCCAATTATATTCATCAATAAAAGTTATTCTTTCACATAATTCCATTTACCCTAATTTTCTCCATATCTATTGCTCCTATATACATATCTTAAAACTATCAAAAATATTATGTAATTGATACTTATTGGGTTTGTGTACTTTTAATTAGAAAAATTTTATCTGTTGAATTATAAGTGGTGGGAATAAGCAGACAAGTCCTGGAAAGAGAAAGTCTGATTTCTAAAATCTTGGTTTCCCTTCTTACTAGATGTTGTTATTTCGTCAATTAGAGGATGCATCTTCTTTCACATTTAACATCTATGAAATTTATTTGCTTCTTGAAATAGATGTCAAGGTCATAATTTAAATGAAGCAGTTTTTCTTCTGTGGAATTAAGATAAAATATTTATGTATTTTATAATGAATGATGTAATAGAGTCAGTAAATTAATGTTGACCTTGGATATGTTATTTAAGAACCATTGCCTAAAATGTAGTCAACATTATAATCATAGACTTACAGCAAAAAAATGTATTACTACATGTCAATATATTTACAACAGTGTAAGACATTTAACAAATGCTCATAAAATATCACATATCAGTTACTGTTTAAAAATTAAAGATCTGTATCAGGCACTTCTACAAAGTGCCTAGTAGAATACTTGAGACTCTATTGTCAAGCAAAAATGAACTAAACACTCTTCTATATTTTCTCACATTTTGTCCACACAACAGCAACATGAGACTTGTATTATCACCCTTATACAATAGATAAGAAAAGGTAAGAATATAGCAAGTTGCTTCTTGAAAGTCAAATAATAAATATATTAAAACCAAGATCCAATTGCAAGTTTTTTCCCACTCCAATAGCTGTATCCTCTCACATCTTTAAAAATATTTTATACCACATTTTCTATATACATTCATTGGTTGATGGACAGAGCTTGGGTCTTTATCTTGCCTACTATGAACAGTGCTCTAATAGACATAGAAGTGCAGATTTCTCTTTGACATGCTTATTTTATTTCCTTTATAAAAATACACAGTGATTAGATAGTTGCATCATAATGGTGGTTCTATTTTTAGTTTTTGAGGTGCCGCTATACTGCTATACTGTTTTCAATAATGTTTGTACTAATTTACATTCCCACCAAGAGTACATGAGAGTTCCTCTTTTTCCACTTCCTTATCAGTATTTTCTTTTTGTCTTTTTAATAGTAGTCATTCTAATTAGGGTAAGATCCATTGTGGTTTTTATTTGCATTATTCTGATCATTAGTGAACTCTAGCATTTTTAAAAATTACTCTTATTGGTTCATTGTAGTCTTACATCAAATACAGTTCAGAGTGATAAGGACATACAAGCACACAGCCCTTGGTAAGTGTATAGAGTGTGGAATATAAAACAATTTTTTAGGAACTCATAAATAACTCATTTTAACATGCCAGTATATAGCTCTGACATAAACAGCTCTGTCATAAACAACTTGTCCAGGCGTGCCAGCATAGAGCTTCAGAAACTTGTCTGGACATGTCAGCATGGGGCTCAGGCCAGCATTTCTGTGCTGCAGTTGATAACAGATACTTGGATCATAAAATGCCTTCTCATCTCTAATAGACTTATGTCATCAATACATTTGAACTGGTGACAGGAGTCTGGCACATTCTATACGTCTGGATGTGCTTGTCAAGAGCACTGGGAAATGCAGAGAAAGTCCCATAAAGACACTGGCCTTCCTGAGCTTTGCTTAATCCACAACAGCCTGCCAATGTGTATGGCTCCAATCCAGGTATTTGCTCTGATCTTGCTATCCTCACTGAGTGAGAATCAGTGAGGCTCTTCAGCCTTCTCAGCATCTGGACCAATTCCTGAACCACCTCTTCCATTCCTGGGCTCAGTTTATTATTCTCTACTCACTGTGTGTTTGATTTGTATTGTTCTGCTGATTATTTGAAGTGCCCCACATTTTAGGATTTGTATATCGTTTAATATACTTGTTTGTCTTAAAATGTTAGATTTGCTATTGTGCAGTGTATTGTTTGATGCACATTCATTGCTAATTGGCTTTGACAAAGCAGCTACCTAGCATTCAAACTTAGACCTTAGCTTAACTTTACTTAGACAGTTTCCTGATAAGTTCCTGTGTGCTTTAATCTTTGAGTGTTGAATAAACCTGCTAACATTGTAGAAAGACATAAATTGTGTGTCACATGACTTATTGGTCTTAGGACCTTGTGGCCCTGTTGCTCACACCAGTGACCTTCCCCCCAGCTCTCCTCCACTCCCTTCCTTTCCCCATACATGATATCAGGATGCAAATAATGTTGATATTGGCATTGATAATTTCATATATCTACATACTGTCATTGGAAGTATTTCCTTCATGAAGATTCATTCTCCCCCTCCCCTCCATCCCTCCAATGGGGCTTAATTTTTTATTTTAGCTCTTGGCCATACATATGTATTATTCTTATAAATGTATATTAAGTATTTTACCATTTTAATGTATAAATAAAATATAGCATATGTACGTACATAAAAGAATATTACTCAGCCACAAAAAAAGAATGAAATTCTGTCATTTGAAACATGGATAAGCTGGGCATGATGGTGCACACTTGTAATCCCAGTACTTGGGAAGCTGAGACAGGAGGATCTGGGTTTGTGGTCAGCCTCAGCTACTTAGTGAGGCCCTCCACAACTTAGTGAGACCCTGTTTCAAAATAAAGAATAAAAAATAGGACTAGGGGTGTAGCTTGGAGGTAGAATCCTTCTGGGTTGAATCCCTAGTACCTCAAAAAAAAAATAAAATAAAAAAGGAACATGGATGAACCTGGAGTCTTAAGTGAAATAAGCCAAACCTAGAAAGACAAATATTTCATGACTGTGTTCAGTTTTGATATCTAAAAATACGATCTCATGGAAGTATAGAAAATACAGATTACTAGAGGTTGAGAAGAGGGGAGGGAGTTGATGGGCAGAAATTGGACAAGATAAAAACAAATCTATTAGATAGGAGAAATAAGTTCTGTTGTTCTCTAGCATTGAAGTGTGATTATATTTAATATTATAGTATATATTTAAAAATAACTAGAGGATTCTGCATGTTCTTACCACAAAGAAATTATAAGTCCTTGATATTTAGGCATATGCATAAAATTTTAAAAAATAAAATAGGGCTGTGGGTATTGCTCAGAGGCAGATTACCCCTGGGTTCAATTCCCAGTAACCCCCCACACACACACACACACACAAATACGGAAATAGGAGAAATTTTTTCTAAAAGCATGTAATGATTATATTTAAAAAGCTTTAATATGGTGCATAATGGAATTGAAGTTAGTTGGAAAAAGAACAATGTATATGCTTAGAAGATATTTATACCTACTAATGTTTTCACCCCATTTTGCTCTGATAATGTATTCATAGCTAAAATATGAATTAATTTAAAATCATCTATGACAAGTTCCCAATAAAGTCCACATAATTTCACCTAAAAAATCTTCACAATTTCAAAAATATTTTAAATTTTCCAAGTATTTCAAAAATATGTGTGCAATATATTCTAGTGAATAACAAACTTTAAGCAGCACTGAAATACGAATGTTCTAAGAAAAATTTCTTTGATTTTGACATAACCCATTTATCAAAGCACAAAATGTTTATTCACAGAAATGTGAGCTAATTACCCTTAATATATAAATCTTGATTAAAAACAATATTCTATTTAACATTCCAAATTTACCTAAAATGCATTTGTCTGTTGACATATTATAAAATAAATTGCTGGGATCAGTAAATGCTGAGAGACTGTGTTCCTGAAACTTTTTTTTTTTTTTTTTTTTGCGGTACTGGGGATTGAACCCAGGGGTGAGTTTTACCCCTAGTCCTATTTCTTATTCTTTATTTTGAAACAGGGTCAGGGTTGCACTAAGTTGCGAAATGCCTCACTAGGTAGCTGAGGCTGGCCTGGAACCCAGATTCTCTGGTCTCAGCCTCCCAAATGCTGGGATTACAAGCATGCGCCACCACACCCGGCTCCTGAAACTTTTGAAATATCCATCATGTACTTTTTTATCTACTACTTAATAACCAAATTTTTACCTTGTGATAGCCAGACTTAACATGCAATTCATAGGATAATGAAATGTCAAGGAAAAATGCAGTTGATGAGTCCCTTACTTGAATAGTTTCATTAAAAAGACTTTAAGACTTGTTTATAAAATTCTAATATATACTGTCCTAATCTTCTATCTACATCTTAATAGCCCTGTATTTGTTTTCCAAAAAGTTATCTTCTTCTAATAAATGGCTCTTTAGAACCCTAGCACCTAATCACATTTTTAAATTTGTTATATCAACTTATAATGAAGATTAAGCCTATTAGATAAAGTAGTTCAATTGCAAGTTCAAACACTGAGCATCCATAATTCAAGAATTCAGAAAGCAGAACTGATGTCCAAAAAGTGATGAAATGTGATACCAGTTAATGTCTTTACATGGCATCCTAATGGCAGCTTTGAACTTTCCCATCCAAGCACCAAATCCTGAGCCAGGGTTTCAGATCTGCTTTAATTTCTGCTTTATTCCTCTTCCTCTAACAGAAATTCATTATCTGCTCACTAACTAAAAGCAAATAATCTCACAAAATAAACAGGGAGATAATTAATTAGTATAATAAACACTAAGTGATTGCTTTAACACTGAAATAACAAGGGGAGCCAGTCTGTGCCTACTTTTATTTTCTTCCTAAGGCAAGAAAGTAATGTATTTTCAGTGGCATAAGCACAGATGGGCACATTTGTGATGAAATTGGACCTCACAACTGGGACTGATGACCCAAACCACTGAGTTTCCTGAACTGTGAAGAAACTTTCAGTGATAATATTTTCATTTTGCTTTTACTTTTCATTCTCATGTAACTGGACAGAAAGACTCCACATCCCAGATAGAGAAAAATCTCAGACATTGAAATGTAATTTGGGAAAGCTGTACTTTTTTTTCACATTTAAAAAAAATACTCTCATCAGTGCATTGTAACTATACATCACAGTGAGGTTCAAACCAACAGAAACATACATACACATAGCACTTGATCTGAATTCCATCCTGCTCCCCTCTCTGTGAACATCTTAATGAGGTTGGCTATGATGCCTTTATATAGGGAGACATAGCATTATTCAAAGTATTTCTGTCATCAATTCTCCATTATTGATACATGCATATTTATGTCTTATAGAAGCACAATTTGTAATTGCTAAATTATGGAACCAAACTAGATGCCCATCTACAGATGAATAAATGAAGAAAATGTAGTATATATACACAATTGAACTTAATTCAGCCATAAAGAACAACAAAATTACGTCATTTGCAGGTAAAATAAATGGAACTACAGACTACTATGCTGAGATCAGCCAGTCCCAGAAAGTCAAGGATCATGTGTATTATTTTATATGTATAAGGTTGAAGGAAGATAGGAAACAAAAGGGACCTGAGATTAAAGAGGAAAGATTCCAAGAGAATAGTGTGAGGGAACTGGAGGAGAGAGATAGGGAGGGGGGAAAGGGAAATCTGGACTATAAGGGCATTTACCCTAGCCATATTCCTAGCCCAATCTAGTTTTCACTGACTTTTTTTTTTATAAAACAAGTAAATGGAGGTTCTCATAATGCTTAGGAACAAAATTTAAAATTCTAGTCTAGTTTCTGAATAAATAAGTTGTTGAAATGAAATGACCAAGAGTAAGACAGCATCAGGGATTAAATTTGTATAAATTCTGGCAACAACAAGGGGATGAATTCCAATTTGAGCTTGTGACATTTTCTGAAGGGCTAAAGGGTAAAAGAAATCATAGAGGACTCAAGAAGAAGTCTTGCCTTCGAAACTAAGAGACGCTGCATCTGTTCAGGGAAAGGAAAAATCGTTAATACTAAGCCATTGCTAATTTTATACTCTGGACAAACAGCAACATAACTCATAGCACTGGTATCAAAATCAGGCTCTAGTCTTGGAATTATCTTCTTTTTCTTATTAATTTATTTGAATAACCCATTAGAATAAGAAGAAAATTTTTAGTTTTGCTTCTCCCCAAAATAGCATTAATGTTTATAAAAATCTTTGTATCTACACATACTTTTATAATCACATTCACTCAAAGAGCTATTTTCTTGACAAAAGACTACAGATATTTAAAAAATCCTGCTACTGTGAGTATTCAAAATATAAGGTTCACGTTTCTAGTTCAAGAGAACCAGCACATTTCAATGAGAACATAGGAAAAAATATTAACTATATATTTAACATGACATGAAGGCAATTTGTGGAATGAGTCCAATTAAATTGTCAAATTTAGTAAACAATCTCAGAAATCTATGGGTTTGAGAAAACTATTTTTAAAAATATATGTAGAACACTTTGTCAATGACAAGAATTTCTTCTTTTTCACTACAGTAAGACTCTGAAGTCTCTTAAAGTATTTTATAAAAGATTATGTTGTATCTGTTGCAGTAATGGGACAAAAACTAAATGTCAAAAGTAAGAATGTGACAAATATTATGACATGATTGTACAATCACAGTGACATAGACAATCAAGCATTAGAAATAAAAACACTCTGACAAGAATGTCAAGTGTAGACACTTTCATATCAAAAAAGACAACAAAATGCAATTATAGTTCAGGAAAAAAAATTAAAGGAGAGGAAAGAACAGAAAGGTGTTTGAACAAAATGCCAAGATTTCAAAGTGAATTTAACAGAAAACAAGACTGACACCCCTTAACTAAAACAATGACAGGGACATAATTGACACACTCTTGGGAAAAAAAAAAAGATCATTGGGTTCCATCACACAAAAGAGAAAAAACAACATCTAGCAAGCAGTGACAGAGGTGATGGCAGATGTTCCATCATCAAGGAAGAGCAAAGAGGCAGCCTAGGGAGTATGAGGGCAAGAAATCTGACCATGTTTTTCTTAGAGTAAAGGACATACTGCAAATCCAGTAAACGCCATGTTCTTTTCCAGTTTATAAATTGGGCTGGTATATGTTGCTTTATTTATGTCAGATGCACATTGCTGGGAATTAATATCACAGTCAGTCTCAACCAAAGTCCATCTCTAAATTGGGACAACAATGCCAACACTCTCACTAAGTAGTGTTGAAAGTCTACCTATACATCAGTAAGAAAACAAATTTTAGGGAGAAAAAAGGAAGTTCTTAGCAGTTGAATTATTGGAGGCAATAAATACAAGCATTGTATTCATAAGTCTAAATATATTCTAAAAGATGAGAATATTCACATTTGAATCTGGTGCTGTAGGTACACGCACTACATTCTCTCCATCCATGCACACACACAAAAAGATTGTGCCACTATACTTTGTATACTGTTTATAGATTAGCAAAGAAAAGTGAGATTAAAGGCATAAAGTCAAGACATACTATCAAGTGTGTTTACTATCTTAATTGTACTGATAATTGCATAGATGGAGGTTTATATAAATACTGAAGCAAATATAATAATTTCTGTGGTATTAGAATATCATTGAGAATTTTTTTTTTCTCTCCCACTACTGGAAAATATTGTATGTCTTACACACAGTCATTTCCCCTAGTAAAATATGGATTCTGGATCCCCACTCTATTATTGCTAAACTAGTGTGAACTGGAGAGAAAATTACAAACACAAGAATCTAGCAAAATGTCAATGGGATCTTAAAAAAATTAAAATTAAAAATATTCAAAGTCTTTGGAAACCAAAGCAAGATATTTTCATTTGCAAAATAATCGTAATCTCTATTAGAAAGGCAGCCAAAATCACAGGCACCTGTGTTTCTCTTCATCTGTCTTCTACTTAAATTCTGTTCAATAAGTACACTGCCTCTTCCACTTACACACCATAAATATCCTGCCTGTGGGCCCCAAGTAATTGGAATGCCACAGTCCATTATTAGAAAAAAATCACCCCTTTCTTGGAGCTAACCAAAAAAAACTAAAGTCTAGAGAAAGATGAAAATGTTTTGTTATTCTCGGTTGGAAAACCCCATTTTAGCCTGTATTCTCAAATTCCTTATCAGTAGTTTACCTACATGACAGTCTTTTCTTTTACTACTGTCAATCAGCCTTCACAAAATTCTTTTGATTTCTAATTATACCTTAAACCACTCATACACTGATAATAGGATTGCAAATTAGTACAGTCAGTATGGAGATCAGTGTGGAGATGCCTCAAAAGATTGAGAATGGAACCACCATATGACTTAACTATACCATTCTTAGAAATCTTTCCAAAGAAACTGCAGTTAGAATATTATAGTGATACATGCATATGCATGATTATACCAGCACAATTCACAAGAGCTAAACTATAGAATGAGCCTAGGTTTCTGTCAACATATGAATGGATTACAAAACTATGGTATATACACACAATGGAATTTTATTCAGTCATAAAGAAAAACAAAATTATGTCATTTGCAGGAAAATTTATGGAAGTAGAGAATAGTATGCTAAGCAAGATTAGCCAGTCTCAGAAAGTGAAGGCATATGTGGAAGATAGAAAGAAATGTGGAAACAAGAGGCTTCAGATAAATAAGGGGAGATAGTAATAGTATAATGAGAGGGGATTTGAGGAGTAAGGCGAGGAGGTGAAAGGGGGGACTCCATGAAGGAAACAGTTCAAAAATATGTCTCAGTCAATAGTCTTACTGCTACAATCCAAGACAACTGACCACACAACTTAGATAAAGAAAGATTTATTTGCTCACAGTTTTTTAAAGGTCTTGGAATTTCAGTCTATCTTAGGCCAGGTTATATCTGTGGAGCTCAGGGTGGGGCAGGGGAAAGCAGAGAGAAGGAATAGAGCTGCTCTCACGTGATGGACACCAGAAGCAAGAGACAGCAAGCAAGAAGATTCAAAGACAAAAGCACTGTCTCTAATGCCACACCCGTAGGGATCCACCGTCTCCAGCCATACCTCACTGGCCGACTTAGGCTTTGGTAAATTCATCACAATGGACTTATCTACTGATAAGATTACAATCTTCATGACTGAATTACATCAACTCTGAACATTAATACATGAGCTCTTCAGAGTTCATTCTATATCTAACCATTACATAATACTCTGTTCATATATGAAGTTATCAATATCAATTTCAATATGATATATGGGGAGGGGAAGACAGTTGGGTGGGATGCAGAGGGAAACACAAGCGTTGTGTGAATATATTTTTATCGCTCTGAACTCTGAACCTTATTATGATGTATAATTACAATGCACTAATAATAAAGAAAAAAGCTAAATGGGCAGATCATCATGTTTATTCATTTACCCCTCAGCTTGGCAGGGCAGCATCATGATTAAGTTTATAATTTCTGAAAGCAGCTTCTCTGGGTTAAAATACAGGATCAGCTCTTCATTTTTTTGTAGGATGTCCACCAGGTCTTTTTCACTTGCCCTTTTCTCCTACAGGTCTATATGTATGAATCTTTCATTAGATGAGAATCCAAGGTTTTAATATAAAATTAGCCTGAGGTTTTGGTTTATGAAAATAAAACAAAAAAAAAAAAATTGGACCTGATGTGATGGAAATTGAATCTATGGGGAAGAACTTTATTGTCTAGCTTTGCAGGATGACTACTAAAGAGATATAAAGCAAATTTTGCTTAAACTACTGTATCTAGTGCCTTCAATAAACATTTTTACATACATATATTGTTTTGTTTTCATCAAATATTGATTTAGTTGCCACCTTGTGCCACTCACTAGGAAAATAACTCTGCACCAATGAGACAAAGTCCCTGAATTTATGGGGTTTATATTAAGTGATGGGAGGCAGAAAAAAAAAAAAACAAGTGAAAATACAAATATATGGAAATAAAGTCAACGTAAAAATGTCACATAGTGGTAATTGGGTTGTACAGAATTCAAATAAGTAGGTATGACATATGATCCCAGGTTGTTATTTTACATGGGATATTGAGGAAGGCTTCTTTAAAAAGGTTGCCATAAGCTGAGGCCTGAATGTAAAAGGGAACAAGTTATATTCCATCAAAAGAGCAAATGTTCTTAGAGAGAAACAAGCTTTGAATTGTTAAGGATTTAAAGGAGACTACTCTGGCTGGTGCATGTTGGCAGGGAGGTTTTTTTTAACTCTTTTTTTGTGGTTATATGTGGGTGATAAAAAATAAAGAAACAAAGATAATTTATAGCGTTTATGTTTGAATATCTAGGTAAGTAGTATGTTCATTAATTGATATGAAAGACATTGAAAGAGAAGCAAATTTGGGAGAAAAGCCCCACTTGTAATTTTAAGATGTCCATGATGTAATCTAAATTATAATTCAATTAGTTGGGTGGCAGACGGGTATGGTGGCGCATGCCTGTAATCCCTGTACTTGGGAAGCTGAGACAGGAAGATTGCAATTTTGAGGACAGCCTCAGCAAGCAGTGAGACTCTCTTCAACCTAGTGAGACCCTGTTTCCTAATAAGAAATAAAATCTGGCTGGAGGTATAGCTCAAAGACAGAATGCCTCTAGGTTCAATCCCCAGTACCACCACCAAAAAAAAAAAATAGTTAGATGGTACAGGCAGACATGGATGTATCACTGGTATCTGAGAAAATGATGTAGCTTAAAGAAACCAAAGCAAAGAAAGGTAAGTTTAAATAATTAATATTCTCAGAAAGTTAAGATGAACTAAGAATAACAGTGTTGCAAATTAATACATAATATGAAAAATAAGAAATTCAAGAAAAGGGATGAACAATAAAGTTAAGAATAGTTCTTAGAAAGTAGAACAAAAAGATAAAAGTGAAAAGGGGAGAGAAAATAAGAAATTTGGAGGTTCTGCCCAGAAATAATAAAAGTCAGAAAGAGAATGGAGAAAACCACACAAACTATTCCAGGAAATTTCTTCCAAGTGAATTTTTAAAAGCTATGACTTCTTTAGTTTAAGATAGTCATGTACTATTATTATAAGTTCTTGATTTGGCATAATTAAGTCATTATAAGACTCTCATATGATAGGTGCTATAATAACTACCTTTACATCTTAAGGAGCAGGTACTCAAATTCATGAAAAGTAGGTGAAGACAATAAAATCTACAGAAGACTAAAGGAAACTTGTATCTATTTTATCTTTATATAATTAATTGGGGAATAGAATAAAATTATTTCAGACTAACAAAATCTTGAAAATTTAAACTCCCTTCATCTATTTCTTAATAGTTACTAGAGGTTATTATCCAAAACAACAACAAAGAATTCCAGGAAAAGAAATTCATGGAATATATGAAATACAGGCTTTACCAAAACAAAAGTAAAAAGAAGTTCTGAGATGTTGGTTGCTATTTCAACTTGGTGTCCATGAGCCAGAGGATTAAAAAGTTCAGAAAGAGCCAGGTGTCCTGGGTGACACACATTTGTAATCCCAGTACTTGGAAGGCTGAGACTGGAAGATCACAGGTTCTGGGCCTTAGCTACTTAGTGAGGCCCTCTGCAACTTAGTGAGACCCTGTTTCAAAACAAAGAATAAAAATATAGGCCTAGGGGTGTAGTTAGAAAATAGAATGTCCCTGGGTTCAATCCCCAGTAATGCAAAAAGAAAAAAAATCTCAGAAGGATATCTTCAAAAATTTAAAACTGGTAAATTCTCAAATCATCTAAATGTACTAAGAACAGATTTAGACAAATGATAGAGGATTTGAGATAGAGATAATGATATATAAATAGAAATTATTTCATATGAAAAATGAGGCAAATATTAACATATAAGAAAAAAAGATGGACAGGATAGGAAAAATAATCATAGAAAACATCATGCTCAACTGTGACTCTGCTTAAACTATCACATTGAATTTATCTGACAAAAATTATAGTATGTCTACACTGGTAGAGTGAGAATAGAGTGGATTCCTCTGTGTACAGCGAGAATAGAGAATGTGTGTGGGAGAAGAAGACTCAATTGTGTTCTACTGCAGAAAATCAAAAACAACCTAATTAAAAGTCAAGATGCCAATATAAGCATGTATTCACGGATATAAAAATAAAAATACAAACCAAAAGTAGTGAGAAGGAGATCTGGCCCAGGTAAGGAAGTCCATAAGTTGGGAAGGGCCACACAGCCTGGTGTGGTCAATCATGAAAGCTGAAACTGAAGCTTCTTATAATAAACTTTGTAGAATCATTTGACACCTTAAAAAGCATCTATGTAAACTTTGTTAAAAACATAAACCAGAAAGAATAGTAGGAGGCGGGGGAGGAAAAAGAGAAGAAAGAGGAAAGACAAGGAAGAGATGGGAAAGAGAAGGAGGTTCAAGAAGATGTCTTATTTGTGTCTGTTAATTTTTTCAGCACACAATTTAGGGCATTGCAAAACCAATATTTTAATAAGTGATTTACAATTTTAAATGAATTACTCTCAAAATCTGAAATCTGATTTTAAGTTCTTTATTTCCTGAGGCCATTAAGCAGTCAGCCCCCCTCAAGAAAAAAAAAAAAAAAAACAACTTTGCTCAGCAAACTCCATTCCTGAAAGTTAACTCTCTTTGTTCATGTTTTTCTATCCATCTGTTCCATGTCAATTCAGGTTAATAGGACTTGTGCACCTGAAATCTCCCTCGGAAATTCCCCAGCAGGAGTTCCCTGTGAAGAGCATGGCTTCACCTCTGATACCATTCAGTCCGCCTCTCTCACACTGTGTTCCTTGTGGCAGAGCTTCCTTCCCTCAATCGTTTCAGTCCCAGAGGCCACTGAACTGAATAGCAAATGGGCATTAACTAATGAAGATACAGCACTTACATCCAAGTGGAAGGCAAACACCATCAAAAGTGAAAAATAAAACTGAAAGGTGCAGAACTTACCAACGGACATTTTAAGCTCTGCATAATGAATGGTAGCTATCTGCTGCTATGCCACAGCCACTCCTACACCTGCCACAGAACAGCAAAGAGCATAAAAAGCAGAGATGCCTATGGACACTCTTCTCAAATAAAGCAGTGCACATGACACTCATATCTCCAGAAGCTTCTACATTCTAAGTTACAGTTGGGAACTATACAGAAACACGCCGCACACCTCAAGATCACCTTTAGACTGGGCTCAAATCCCAAGTGTACTGGTATAAAAATTAAGAGGACAGCAGAGACAAAAGGGGAAACAATGATGAATTTCCATGACTTCTGCTTTGTCTTTAGGGCATTTGGATCAAAAAGAAGAAAGCCACAGACCGTAACACCATTTCTTTGCAGCATAAATACCAATGTGTCTCCGCTACATCTACAGCACTCCATCTGCCAGCTGTGAGGAGAAAAGGAAAGCAATTAAGCATGTTATTAATCATGGCTCCAAGTGGCAGGTTCAAGCACCACATGATTCATGATAGGTGAGGAAAGATCTAGATAATGTGTTTCTTTTTCTTTTCTTTTTTTTTCTCGATTAAGTGAAAAACAAGTAAAAGAAGCCAGGGTTATGTTTAATTTTTTTTTTATTCTTTTATGGCCTAGAAAAGCTGGCCACTTAACTAAAAAATTCTTAAATTTATCAGACTAAATTGCCTTTCCCATTAAAAATATACACATGTACACACATCATTAATAATTCTTCAGCTATCTGCCTGACAATACCAACACCTATTGGCATCCTCCTCCGGGCCTCCCCGCAATCACCCTCCCAATGAGGAGAAACCTGAAGGAAACGTCTGAAGAAGAACTAGAGAGAAAGAACTCTTTTCTTCTTATGATGACCCAGTATAGACTGACAAATGTGTGACTCTCTGCTGGTATCATGGTATTACCACTTCCAAAGTAGCTGTTCCTCTGCACACGCCCAAATGGCCTATGAGTAAAAGACAATGTTTATACTTTAATTTGTTTATCTTAAATAAAAGGTAGTCCCTGCTTCCTATTTTAATAGAAAGGTCCATGGGAAATATTATATTTTAAACCTCCTGAATCATGAATGAAAATTTTATTTTATCATTTGATGAGGGCTGCTGTTAAGAGAGGAAAGACATAGATGATTGATCGGTAGATCAATTAATAGATTATATGGAAATATGGAGGGCTGGAGGAAATGTCTGATGGAAGAAAGACAAGGACATGGAAAAAGATGCTGAAGTACTAAAACAACTATATTGCCATGGTACACAATGGCCCTTTCCTGCCTCTCCGTTCTCATCCCACACCCTGTCCTTGATCATTCACAGAAATCTAGCCTCTGACCTTTTTTCTAACTCCTCAGAGGTCCAATTCCTAATCCTTCAGGGACCTACACACCTGTTCTTATTTGGTGTAAAATTTCACCCCATATCCTTGTGTCTTTCATCCAGGCAGCTCCCATTATTCTTCATACCTTAAATGTTGCCCTCCCAAGGGATGCTTTTCTGATTTCTCAAACTAAGGTAAATCTCTTTATTATACAATCCTATAATTCCTGGTATGTCTCCTTCAGACCATTCACGAAAACTATAATCAAATTTTAATTAAAATTATAATTAAGTATATGTTCATAGCACTAAATTATAAAAAACAAATATTTGCCTATTTCTGGTTTAATACCCATCCTCCAATGGGATACCATTTTCCATCAAATGAAGATAACTTTTTTTCCTGTTTAATCACAGTGATTGGCCCAATGTTAGACAATAAGTGTACAATTAATGGATAAAACATCAGTTTCAGGATTTTGTACAGTTCTGACTTTTGGAGTTTCTCAAATTTGAGGGGCAACCATGTGAAAAATTAAAACCCTGATCAAAAGTTCTAAGAGAGAAAAACAAAACTCTAATGAAGTACTACCTAGCTAGCAGGTCAAATAGTGATGTGTCTTGAGTGGCTACTTTGTGAATAGCATAGTTCTGAATATAGGGATGATCTGTATAGTCTGACCTCTGCCAATCAAATGTGGGTATTAAATGAGCAAATATAACAAAAACATAAAGTCTCCCACAGAGGAAATTCAGGGATAAGCTAATATGTCTATCTCACATTTTGATGTAAAAGCAATCCACCTCCAAAACTTACTAAGCCAATTACTTTAGACACATTATGCTACCTCTCTATATCTTGTTTTTATCATCAATAAAATGACCACAAGAGAGCCACCTCCTTTATAGAGATGTGTTCATTATAAAAAATATATATGTCCAAATGCTTAAAGAGAGACAGGGATAATGCAAGAGCTAAGCACAAAATGTCTTAAGGTGTGTGTGTGTGTGTGTGTGTGTGTGTGTGTGTATACGTGTGTCCACCCTATAGAACTTAATATTAACAAACAAACAAAAGCTAAGGAAATATTAATGTGATCTACTATAATCTAGAAGAGTTCATCAAAAAGAGTAAATGAGAAGGTGAATTTGGAAAAAAGAAATCTAAAACTAGATAGGACAAAACTGTGTACAAAGTAAGAGTACATTTTTAAAGGGTAGAAATGGTATCTTAAACCACAGATATAAAAGTGAGGTAGGGTGTTTGGAAGAAAAGTAAGTTTGCTCTGTTGGAATATGTGTACCATGGAATAAAACCAGTATAATGAGCAACAGGAGCTGAAGGCCTTGGGGCAGAAGCTGAAGAGTTTGATTTTAGAGGTAATTAGGGCTACAATGGTTTCCTGGGTAGGGAGCAATCTGATTAAAATAATTTAGGCAAAGGATAATTGTTGCTTTAATTAGGATGGATTAGAAAGGAAGTGAAACTGTCTAGCTATGATTTGATCAGCAGCAGGAATCAAAAAGAAGACTGGAAATGGAGAAGGTATTTTTCTGGGAAGAGAAGTGGGTGAAAGAGAATTAACAGATCTGGACTATAGATTCCAAATGCATAATAACAGAA
Organism: Graphiurus murinus; assembly: GCA_004027655.1. Lineage (NCBI taxonomy): Eukaryota > Metazoa > Chordata > Mammalia > Rodentia > Gliridae > Graphiurus > Graphiurus murinus. Next base: position 57,737 of record PVLC010004045.1, read on the forward strand.
AGGGTATAACCTAACAACAAAAAAAGAGATCAGGTTATATTGTTATTCTTATTTTTAATATAGATGCATGCCTTATTTTTTTACTAGACATATGCATGCCTTATTAATAGTGAATTTATTTTACAATTTAGCATTCCAGTATTTTTGTTAAAAGAAAAATAAACTCCTCACCACACCCTTATCCTTCATTTATCCATATTGCTATACTCACCCACAAAAACTAGTGACAAATGAGACCTATCAGATACATCTGTTACTTTGAAGATATTACCAGTAGAATCTCAGCTAACACACTGATTCATTTTACATAGCTTACCAAACAGCTGTCAAGCTTCAATTGATTTTGTGTCACTTGAAAACCAAGAACTTAGAAGTTAAAAGAACCATATCACAAGGTTGACATTAATCTCCCTCCCCCTGGTTCTGTGACTGACATTATTAAGAGATTAATGAGTACTTGTTCAATGATATTTTTGTGCCTTACGAACAATGTGCTCACTATCAATTCCAGTTTGTCATCTGTACATTTGGTCATTTTTAATTATCAAGGGACCTATATTCATAAAAGTATGGCATACTTTTGAATATCTCATATATAAATTGGAAAAGAATCTATTCTCTTGGTGATAAATTATATCAAGATACCTCTAAGGAGGGAGAGAAAGAGAGAAGAGAGTGAGGAAGAGAAAGTAACTTGTATTGAGTGCCAGGGTCTGTACAAGTAGCTTCAGGTTTTATCTCATTTAATCCTTTCTTGAATCCTAGAGGTAAAAATAGCTATTCTTTTTCTCAGGTGAAGAAGCAAAGCCTCCTCGGGGAGGCTGAGGAACTTTAGCTAATACATACCAGACCTAAAACATGGGAGTGCCTTTGAAGCACTGGATATTTTCAGGTCACTCACTCCCTCCTACATTTCTCCTGCAGTCTCTTTCCAACATTCCCAATCCTCAGAGTGTGCTAATAGAGTCCCATAACACCACAACTAACTACCCATCTGCAACTGAATAATGGAGACAACCAGTCAAGCAGTCATTGTTATGGTTAGATGTAAATTTCCCCTGAAGAGCTCATGTATTAATATTCAAAGTTGATGAGATTCAGTAATGAGAGTTGTAATCCCATCAGTGTGAATCCATTGTAATGGATTTACGAGGCAGTAACCTAGGCAGTTGGAATGTGTCTGGAGAAAGTGGGTCCCTGAGGGTGTGGCCTTAGGGACTGTGCTTTTTTCTTTGACTACCCTTGCTTGCTTTCTCTTGCTTCCCATCTCCATGATGTGATAACAGAGCTCTTGTTCTCTCCCTCTCTCTGTTTCCTACCACCATGTCCTGAACTCCATATACCTTCCCTGACATGGAATGAACCCCCAAGTCCTCCAAAACTATGAGTAAATAAGACTTTCTTCCTCTAAATTGTATGACCAGTTGTTTGGGATTACAGCAGTAATAATGTTGACTGAAATAGAAATCTAAGAAGACTTAATTTAAAAGGTTGTAAATACCCAATAAGGAAGACATAGGCCACCCTCTCTAGATTATCTAGAGATCAATGGAACTTGCTCTTTTCATGGATTCTATGACATTTTACTATTTGAAAAGCACTACTCCAATGTTTTTGAATGCACAAAGATAACATAGTCCAGAATCCTAAAGACTTCAATTTAGTAGTTAAGGGAAATGTCTAAATAGTGAGCCCATATATGAATGAATGACAAAACTGCTATGTAGGAGATTAGAATATTTTTCCTAAGAGACATCTTGATGGAAGAGTAAGATTTTATTAAAACAGCAATAGAGTCAAGGAATTTCTTGATATGTAGAGAAAAAGAAAGAACTACCATAGCGATTAAACAAAAAGACATGTTTACGAAGGAAAAAATCCACTCTAGATGTACTATAAAGTTTATGTTGTATGTGTAGTTGTGTGTGTGTATGTTAATCTAGAAATGATTATTTCCATAATCCTAAATCCATATTTTTAAGCTCTAACTTTTTTCATGAGCAAAGTAAAGTCACTGACAGGCTTTATACAAGATAGTGACACAATAAGGATTATATCATCATTATTAATGTTACTAATATCATTGTTATCTGTAGCAAAAAATTGTAATGCATGATTATTTATGTCAAATGCCTTTGAAGCTCCAGGCACTTTGCTAGACACTTAGTATACATTTTCCATTGATTCATTAAACTAGCCTTAGGAATTAGAAAGTATTTTATTTCCATTTGATAATGACAGACACCAAGCCTCAGAGAGATTAATATTTGTTCAATTTTTCACTGATAGCAAGAGGGAGCTCCTGGAATCATACTCACACCTTTCCTTCTCCAGGAATCTTAACTACTACACTCTTCTGTCTCTGCATTCCTTAAGAAAAACAAGGTGCATAAAGTGGGTAAGCTGTATCCAGAGAAACAGGTAGTTCACAAATTAATAACAGGTATTTTCATTTCCTTCTTGTCTTCAGAAAAGTCATTACAAAAGCAATATGTGCTTTTTACCCGCCCCTTCCTGTAGTTTGATTTATTTTATTTTCTATGTACTATAACACTGAGAAATATGTACTCTTTGAAAGAAGAAAATTGAAAAATTGAGATTTTTAATATTTATGTTGTTGTTTACCAATATCTAAGAATATCAAAGTAATTTATCAATATTATTCTTATTAGCCAGATCATTTCAGTGGTTGAAACAAAACATGAACCAAGAGATGTTTTAAGATATGGTGAAAAATCAATGACATTGTTGATTCTTAAACCCACAGATATCAAATTGTAGTCAGATATTTAACTGATTTAATAAAATATAAGACAAATCTATGGGTTGAAAAAGAGAAATAGTTAAAGTTCTGCTCAATTCTTAAAAAGCAGTTTTATTTTTATAAGCTTTCTTGTTGGTCCACAGTCTTTTTCTTGTGTCTAGCTATTGGTGAGAGTATCAGGATAGGAATGAAAGTAACCATGTACACTACAATGATGTTCTTAAGAGTGGAATGAAGAAAATTCAATTTTAACCACAGACGTACTACTTACTGGCAATGCATCTTGAAAAAGTCATTTTACCTTTGCTGTTTTTAACAGTTCTGGTCTTAGTTCTTAAACATCAAATAAAGGTTGAAGGCCAGTTATTTCAGAGTTCTTTTTTTGTTTTGTTTTGTTCCAATTTTAATTATATTCATCATACTACAAATTTATTTTCTGGAAACATGACTAGCAGCCTTCTTTTATCCATTCATTCAAAATAGGTACTGCAAATATAAGTATCTTAAAATACTTGCATGATCAGTATTATAAAACACCTATAGGGGCAAGGGAGATAATACAAATGAATGTTTTGAGATATGATAAAATAGGGAAATCATGGTTCCCCTTCAAATATTCAAGGTCAATTTTTTTTTTTAAATGGAGCATAAGATACCTGTCGGTTAAAATCTGTCAGTTTATTCCTATGCAGAATTAATATGCTCTATTCAACCACTGAGCTGTCATGTGCACTGTGCCCCCAGCTTGCTGCCTCATGTTGATCCTTTCATTTGCAGCCAAACTTCTTGAAATTGTTATTTATGGCTCCAGATGAAAATGTGAGTTCATCTTATTCCAGATGATGTTTAATGGGAATATGGATTGCCTTATTCATGCTTTCTCTTAGTTGCTTCTTCTAAATTTGGCACTGGTGTTCACTCCCCTTGTCTTGAACTTCTACTCATTAGCTTCCATAAAAACTGTCACCTTTGTTTATCCTTTCCTGAATTCCCCTAGCCATATTCGGGAACTTCTCACCTTTTCTGATCAGCCTTTAAATATTGGAGTTTCCTTTGGTTCTTGCTTTAATTTAGTTCCCTAGCCTTCTCTTATATGCTCTCTCAGAGATATCATTTAGAGCTTTCTGTTCTCCTTTTAATTAAATTGTAATAGTTAATTTTCTTACACTGAATTTTGTTTGTCCAAATTACTGGTCTGTTTTGTCCTGAGTGGAGCTGAACTGATAGCCATATTGGTATCACAAGTAGTCACAGGAGATGGACACTCAGAGATAGGATTTGGATATATATCTGGTCCTTCTGTTGGAATAGAATGCAGTGCTGAAACGCTTGCCAGTGCAAATGGTATACTGATAATCCGTGACTGTGCCACTGCAAGTTATCATGTCATCACTGTACTTGGTTGTGATGAAATTCCAACTCAAGTTGGATTCACATGTGACTGCTTCACTTATCTGCAGTAATGATGACTACAAAAACCATGCTGTGGATCAGAATATCCTGAATATGATTGAGTGTTTATAGAAAAATAACCAAAACTTCCAAAATAATAATAATAAATAACTTTTTCATGGATTGGAGTTGCTTAAAAATCAAATACTAAATATAGTTGTGTGAGTTACAGAATTTTAAAAGCATCCAAATTATTTTAAAAGCGATGCTTTTAAAATTCACCTTTTTAAAATTTACCTTTTTCCCAAGTTTCACATATGAGCACAAAGACATTGAATTTGAAAAAAATGCCATGCTACAACTTTGAGTGAGGACATCTGAATGTACTCTAGTAAAACTGAACATATCAAATCCCTGAGGCACATTTAACCTCCCTTACCAATGGAAGCAGTTTCTACTCTTGTGTCAGAGGAAACCAGCCATCCTTTTCTTGGAAACTCTGTGATAATCTCACCTTGGGCAAATGCTTTGCCCAAGAGTGAGTGTTCTTGAGGTGTTAGTCACATAGCTTAACCCAAAGAAGAAATACCTTATACTTCAAATAATCACAATATTGTACCAATATCTTTCAGCACAAATCCTATGACATATGGGTTAGAGTTGATTCTATAACTGCAAAACGAAGAAGGGTGGAACGTAACATGGGATCAAGCCAAATGCCTTTATATGAAAGCATTTAACAGATAATGTCAACTATATTACTTAAGGTAGTACACTTGTCCTTTAAAATCTCTGTAGCTCCACCCCTTAGTTGGCCAGATATGACAACAGGAAATGTAGCAATTGAGATAGGCTCCTGGTTTCAGTGAGCATGGTTGGATTCCCAGAGAAGAAGGGACCAAGTATCAGGACTTCATTGCCAAAGACAAGACAAGCATATTTGCCATAAAGGAAAGCAGGAATTTACCAGTAATCAGGACATTTTGACCTTCAGAGATGACAGTGACTGTTTATCACAATGTCCCTAAGAATGAAACAGATAGAAATAGCCTACAAAGATGCTGTTTAAACCACATAAGAAGGGGGGAAAAAAAGAAAGAAAAATCTCTAAGTCTAGTGAAAAATCTGTTATGTCATCACAACGTGAAGTGTGAAGTCATGACTTCTCACCTACTCTCTGTAAGCAAGGCAGTTCAAAGATATAGAATCAATTAATTAAAATAAATCTGGGTCTTCTTGGGAAGGACTTTTGCTTCCACTAATCTATATCATTATTATTCCTTGGAATCTTTCCCAAAGGATAATGTAACCGGTTATTAGAATGACAGTCTACAGACTTAAATACTCAGACCTTATGGTCTTTTCTAGATGTTGGTGAGTTGTCTATAAATTCTGGGGCCCAAAATGTCTCTGAAGATCCACCAGTTAATGTGGGAGTTTATTATGATCAGATAATCAATGAAATCATATCCAAATTTGAGAGACAGTGGATTTGATAAGTACATACATCTGTTCTGTATATCTTTTTTCCCAATAGGCCCTTATTGTACAGATAAATCGACATACTTGGAAAGTGATAGAATGCTAAAATTGGCTTTTTGACTTACGGGGTGATTTCCACAGTCGAAGGACCAAGTGGAAGGTGCTGGAACATACATGCCTACCAAAACTGTGAATCTGAGCAACAATAAATCCCTGGGGATTTTCAGAGTTTACCTCCAACGTCAAAGTCTTGTAAGATGCCAGGGTGGTAAGACCTATCACGTTCTCATTTAAATCAAATGATTGGCTTATGAAGAAGTTGGATGGATATGGGAGGTGACTGAATTATCAGACTAAATGAGGTAGTGGATCTAATTGCAGCTACTCTTCTACCTGTACTATCTTTATTTGAGCAAAGGAATACAACCCCCAGCACTTGGTATGCAGGTATTGACTTGGCCTATATTTTTCCCCTACCAATGTGTAAGGAACATTTTTACTTTATTAGGAAGCACTTTTACTTTATTAGGAAGGCCCAGAGATATACCTTGCTAGTATTATCTGAGAGCTATGATAAATTTCTTGCCTGCTGCCATAATTTAGTTCATAGAGATGTTGACCATCTTGACATTGGTCCTCTGACTTGATGATTGAATCTGATAAACAGAAAGTAGTAAGTTCATTATGTGCCTTAATAAAATATGCAAACCTGGAGAACGAGGAGTTCCACAAACAGTTATTGAACAAAGAAATCGGTGGGTAGATGTAATGATAGCGACATACTCAAAGGTGACTGAATGACAGCAGTAAAGGAACCAAAGGTTCAAATTTTATATTTAGTAGTCTACTTTGTACTACCAGATGACTAAGAAAATACTGAGAACATTACTGAAGGTTTAGCTGGATGGTCATGGATCTGAAGGCAAGAGGGTAGGTTATTAGTAAGAAGCAAAACAGGGACAGAATTATGTGGATGACCTCACAATGGGTATCTACTATGAAGACAATTCTGTCCCATGTGAAGGTTCAACAAAAGAGACTTTTGACAATCCAATGGACAAAATTATATATGTGTCAGCCACTCCTTTTCCTCAGCCATTTCATTACAAAATCAAAGAGCCTATGTACAAAGAGTTCCTGGTTCCACGGATGGAAGCTATCCTTTGGTTCAAAACTTGGAGTTTCTCTTACCAAATATGATATAGTTATTATTATTGCACACCACTCTTGTACTGCTGGTAAAATACCATTTCACAGCATGTGGTAGAACCAGCAAGTAGGTGATCATAATTTCCATTATGAGGGATCAGTGATTCATCCTCACAGAAATACACACATATATTCCGGGTATAGATTTACCTTTCTCACATAATGCTTTTGCCAGTACCACCATTAACAAACCTGTGGACTGTGCTATTTTACATGATGTCAATCAAGATTACTCACTGTGATAATGTTCCAAACAGCATTGCTTCTAATCAAGTAATCTTTTAAAAGCAAAATCAGAACATAAATGGGCTCATCCCCATGGAAGTAAAGGATTTTTAAATTTATTATTGGTATATATTTATTTATACTTTCTTCAATCTCCCTCTTTCTCTTATTATTTCACAAACAAATTATTGAAGGTCAATATCAAAATGTAATCTTTAGGATGGACCACAATGCCCTCAATGTTTCCTTTAGCTTGAATGAATTTTAAACACTATTCCTGATTAGAAGCATTTATCTCCCTTTCTTTAGAATATGTACTTCAGACAACTTGTAAGTCCTATCTTTCCCCCCTTTGACACATAAATCTTTTTTAAAAGCTTCTTGACAGTTTTACAACTCAGAGATGTGTTTCTGAAGGACCTGAGTGCCATCCCTTTGAAATGCAATAAAAAAGGAGATAGCACCCATATCACCCCATTTTCACAATAGAGTAGTAAATTTCTTTACCCCTTATACTATTGCAGTAGCCTAGAGATACTTCCACCCTTGTCTTTTTCAAACTCATCCTACTCTCTTCTATTAGATTATTTTATTTAAGGAAGAAATATTACTGTTACTATCACCCTACTCTGTTTAAATTTTCCTTATAACATGAAGGTCACCCTTACATTTCAAATACAAGCATATCTACTAGCAGGGACACAGAGCTACACTAAGAGAAACTCAAAGCATAAATACAAATCATTTTTTTAGACCAGCAGCTCTTCTCAAGTATTTTTTTGAGCAATTTAACTAACAAGTAATTTTCACATTACTATTATATTAATGAGCAGATTTAAAGAAGAATTCAAAATTTACAAGAATATTGAAGTTAAATAATAAAACAATATAGTGTTATAGCAGTCTCTGTTGTTAAAGGTACTTTAATGAGAAAGATTAAGAAGCACTGACAGACAGAATACAGCCCAAGCATATAATATTGTACACTTAGCCCTCTGTAACTTGTCTTCCACCCACAACCAGAACTCATCACCCAGGACAATGTGTCTTTAAGCCTGTCTCTGAGACATTTAGAATTGCTTTGCCCCTGCAAATAGCATTTAATTATATAGTTTTGTGTTGTCATTACCCATGCTGCTTTGCTCACCTAGATTGTTTCCCCTCTACCCTCACAAACTAAAGAGGCCTCTTCCAGACTCATTCCCTCTTCATTCTTTAAGATGTAATTTATCTGTCATCTCCACATTTTCTTAATTCATGGGAAAACTAAGTTAGAATGTCTCTTCTTTGCCCACTACTAAAACCTACTAAAACTGTATGTAGGTATTTATTAAAATAATCTGTTTTTATATTTAAACTATTAAGTTTTGAATGTCAGAACTAAATCTTTTCAATGTAATATTCAACTATGTATTATTAACACCTGTCATCTTGACTACATGTGGTTAATAATCAAAAATACTGGTTGAGCAAACAGTAAACTACATAATCAAGCTCCACACATTTAAACCCAAGTTTGATGGTATTATCTTTCTCTTTCTAATTAGAAATCCATGCTGTCAACATTATGGCCCTGCCTTACATCATGCATTCTCAGTGGGACAGATGTCACCTCCAAGAAGGTAAAAATTGGTTCTAACCATTGTAGCAACTACAGTGGTCCCCCTACCCAACAATATCTTAATTTATCCTTGAGTTGTATTAGGTGTCATATGAGCAATAATGGCATTATGTTCCTGAAACACAAGAAATAAATAAGGAAACTGCTTTTCTATAGATAAGTTTTCTCAGCTACAAAATAAGGTGAGTAGATGACTATGATTAAACCTTTTCTACACTGATTTTCCTCAGGGTCAAAGTCATATCATGAAGGCTTATATATGTCTACTGGCTGCCATATAAATGTTACTTGATCTTTGGTGCTATTTGGTGTGGTTTAAGCTCTGAAAATTAAATAAATAACATATTTTTATTGATTATTTTTTTCTCTTTTTGCAGTACCAGGAATCAAACCCAATGCTTTGTGCATGCTAGGCAAGTTTTCTACCACTAAGCTATATCCCCAACCCTATTACTTAATTTTATGAAAGTTATTCAAACAAACATTATTTATGCAGTACTAAGAAAAATGTTAACAATACCTGAATGAATATATAGTGGAAAGTTAAAAGTACTTTTTTCATATCTAGCAAATTTAAAGTATGGTTCACCAAAATAATTCTAGGAAATTAATGTATTTCTTATTGCTTTACTTTTACTGGATAAGTATCTATTTTGAATTATTGCAAAAATTTATTTGCATTACCAGAGGTTAAGAAGGATGGGAGAAGGAGGATGGAGAGAAGATAGCTAATGGGTACAGGGGTGCAGGTGGATAGGAGGAATAACTTCTAATGTTCTATAGCATAGTAGGGTATGTATGGCTGATAGCAGTTTATTGTTTATTCCAAGTAAAATAGCTAATAGAGAGGACTTTGATTGTTCTCAACAAAAATAAATTATAAACTCTGAAATGCCACACTGTACTCCTTAATTATGTGCAATTATTGTACTAATTAAATTAGGTTTTAATTTTAAAAATTGTTTATATTGTTACTATAATTATATGTTTATATAAATGGCTTATGTATGTATGTAATTTGATATTTATAGTTTTTATAAGTTAATTATACTAAAAGTTACTCGAGAAATACAGTTATACTATACATTTTAATAACTTTAGTCATTCTTAACCTCATATTGAATAAAGAATAAGCCTTCTGCTTACTTTTAGGTATAAAGCACAGATATGCATATACTACATAAACATATATATTATGTCTGTTGTTATTAAAATTTCATGGAAGGAAACTGGTTCAGTGTTGCAAACCTATAATCCTAGTACTTGGTAGGCTGAGACAGGAGGATCACAAGTTCAAGGCTAGTGTACAGAAACTTAGTGAGACACTGTTTCAAAATAAAAAAATAAAATAGGTCTGGGGGTATTTCTCAGTGGTAGAACTACCCCTAGACTTAATCCTCAGTACCACACACACACAAAAATCTCATGGTAAGGCAATTAGAAAAGATATCTAAAAATGCAAGATTGAAAAACATAGCTTTAAATTACACAGTCAGGAAATGGAGAAGCCAGAATCCAATCCTGTCTTGTAGCTGCAAATTCAATTCTTTTTATTTATTTATTTATTTATTTTTTAACAAAAATCATCCCCGCTGGCTCTTGGCAATCAGAAATATGATGGAAACGTCATTCTATCACAAGAGGATGTTGATTTTTCCACCTATGCCTGGGGCCTCCAGTGCCCTCTTAATGGCCTATGATTCTCTGCTCAGAAGAAAAGCATTTTCTCCCCAGACATCCTGGAAAATGCTCTTCTCAAGACCAAACACACTGCAAATCACAACAGACCCAGAGCTTGACTTACAGTTCTGTAATGTGCTCTCCTGCCATCTGTGCCAAACAGGAGCTGATTAAAAAGGCAGTTTACACAAAGTGAATTCACACTAAAATGGGGGTCACCTACAGGTGGGCCAGTGGACTTTTCCGATTCATATCTAGGCCTGGCAGACTGCCTCCTGGTCAGGCATCACAAAACATTCACAAAGCTAACAGGTGAACAAGGCTGAATGTCCCCTAAAAAAAAAAGAAAAATCAAAGAACACCTTTATCTCTTAGCTAGAAGCCAGCCATGCCCTTCTATTCTCCTGTTCATCTTCCCCGCTTCTAAAAGGCTTTGGTGTATAATTAGAGATATTCTGATATGTTTTCAAAGAGAAACCAAGAAGCCATGGGTCCCATTGATTCATTCTATCACCAGCTTACACAAAACTATGGAAATGCAGCAGAGAACAATTATCCCTTTGTAAATTGGAGCTAAAATTACTGAACAATGAGATGTCACCTAATTAACCCAATGAGAAAGACTCATAACATAGAAAATTGAAGTCTTTGGCATTCTAAAAAGCTAAAAACTAACAACCAAGAGTGGAAAAATGGTGGCTCCCAGCCAAGGGTTGGCCTAGGGTATTTGACCAGTCAGATTAAACATTATAAGGTTGCCATCATGTTCTGTTTATAATTACCCTGGCAAGTGGAAATATGTAATGAGCCTTCAGAAACAAAAGCCCCCAGGAAACTACATGGCGAAGACACGTTGTTTTAAATTAAATGCGTCTGTTTCCTGGAAGAAGGAAATAGACTTAGAAGAAGATAATTAAGGATTGACTATATATAGCCTCCACTATAGTAGGATTAATTAGGAAAACAATGTACTACAAAGTGATTTTCACCCAGTGATTTCCTTCACAAGAATACAGCAGTGGTGGAAATATACAAGTTTAACAGCATTCAAAACATCCCTCAGTTTTGGTTTGTTTTACTCTTTAAGCAAACTTAATAGAAACTTTGGCTTCAGGCTCTCTTATAGACACTGACTCTTGCATTTAGAGAAGATCTAATACCTAGGTCAGTGAAACTCCCAGCCAAATGGTATATAGTCATATAAACCCATAATTGCAATAAGACTTAGAAAGTGCTAATGAAAAATATATAAACAAAATGTTTTCACAGCAAAGTACTAAACATTTGGGAACATTGAAGACAACGTCATAAATAAGGTTATGTTTGAACTTCATCTTGGAAAAGTGAATCAGTAAAATTTTACCACATGAAGAAAGCAAGGAATACTATTTTTGGTAGAGGTTTGCCAATATAAAAAGCAATGCATATGTGTAGAACAATGAGAAGAAAGTTCAGTCTGCCCAGACCAATGGATGTGACTCCATGGCTATTAAATGAAGCTGGAGAAGTCATTTGAAGTTTGTTAGATTAGGACTGAGGTGAATCAAACATGGGCATGCAAGACTTCACTTAAAATGTGAATTAATAAGCCTCATGTGATGACACACTCCTATAATCCCGATATTTAGGAGGCTGAGACAGGAGAATCTCAAGTTCAAGATCAGTCTCACAAACTTAGCATGGCTCTCAGCAACCTAGCAAGATCCTGTTTCAAAACAAAAAGTAAAAATAGCTGTGGCTATGTCTTGGAGACCCCTGGATTACCACAGTACCACAAAAAATCTGGATTAATCTATAATAATATCAATAAAAGAAAGAAAAAAGACAAGTCACCCATAAAGAAAAAATTTATACTTTTATTGGTGCATTATAGTATCACATCATAATGTAATTCAGAATGATAATGATACACATGCACACAGCACTTGGGGAGCTTTTCCCCGGCTCCCTCCCCAATCCCCCCTTCCCCATATAGAGTGTTGAAACTGACATTGGCATTCTCATATATTTACATACAAATTATCAAGGAAAGTGTTTTCTTCATTGATTCTCCTCCTCTCCCCACCCTCCCAGGGACCATGTCCCAGGCTCCACTGAAGTTTCTTCTCCATTATCTTAAGTTTTAAAAAGTATATGCTTCAGCTTCAAGGAGATAGAGTTTAACTTCTTACTCCATAGTTTGGGATATATATAGTAACACCTTCCAAAGAGTAATATGGAAATGGTAAGAAAAAAATGACTCTAAAGAATCTCTATCTTAACCAAGTGATCAAAGTCAGTATCTATAGTGATACATTATGTTGATAGTATATACCCTTGATATAATTGATGAAAATGGCATTTTCCCTCTTTGATTTTCCTCTCCAAACCCCATAACCCCAGTTTAATTATAAAATCACCAGACAAATCTCATTTGGGAAGTATTTTATAAAATATTTGATCAATACTTCTCAAAACTGTCAAGGTCTTCAAAAACAAATCTAAGAAATTGTCACAGCTAAGAGAATTCTAAGGACTTATGAAAAATAAACACAGGTTGATAGTCTAGATGGGATCCTAGAACAGAAAAAGTACATTAGGTAAAAGCTATGAAATTTCAAAGAGTATGGACTTTCATAATAATGTATCCATGCTTATTCATTAACTAAAACCAATGCATTATATTAATATAAAATGTTACTAATTGGGGAAGCTGGGTACAGAGTTTATGAGAACTCTATGTACTGTCTTTATATTTTTTAAATAATACTATTCTTTTAAAATATTTTGAAATATAAATTGACGTTTTTCTCACATTATAACCAGAAAGGAAAAGTATCTATTCAGTCAAAACAATTAAACAAGTTAGTTATGTAGATCTAGCTTTAAGTTAGACACATAGGCCTTCCATAGTCTTCTATGGTTATATTTTTCTCATGTTCATTTTGCAAAGCATAAATCCACCATCTGAAGGCTATCTGAATTCTATGTTAATGATGTGTAATCTTAGTCATTTCTATCTCTCTGTTTAGGGTAATTTCTAAGAGAAAGCATATCAAAATCAAAACAGTGAAAGCCAGCAAATGACATTCCAGGGTCAAAGAGTTAAAAATTTGGAAATGTGAAAAATAAAGTCAAATTACTTGACAGTGGGTCTATAAATTAACCATGGGACAGTTGACCTAATAATTTTAACCATTTATAGATGTGACATAAATAATCACACATATCATTGAAAGGTGAACAGTTTCAGACATAGGATTGCAGACCCACATGTTAGAATTCTATAGATAATAAATTATAGAGCCAGCCTAGGGGTCCATCGATAGATGAAAGGATTACAACATTATGGGATATGCACATAATGGAATTCTACTCAGCCATAAAGAACAATAAAATTGTGTTATTTGCAGGAAAATAGACGGGCCTGGAGAACATTATGTTAAGTGAGATTAGCCAGTCACAGAAAGTGAAGGGCCATGTGTTTTCTCTCATATGCTGAAACTAGGCAGTACTTGGGATACAAGAGGGACTTTGGATAATAGAGGAGAAACCCCAGTGGAGTGAAGAAGGTGGTCTAGAGGAGGGTGGTGACTGGGGTAGGGGGATTAATAAATGAAGCACTTCAACTGATAGTATGTACATATGTGAGAACACCAGTGCAAGTTTCAATACTACATCTTTGCCAATATTTATTATTAATCTTTTTAAAATTTTAGCCATTCTCATTAGTATATACTGGTATCATATTTGATTTTAATTTGCACTCCCTGGTATTGATTTTGAAAGATTTTCATTTGGCTATTTGGATATTCTCTTTGTAACATGGATTTTCATCCTTTTACCGATTTTTCTATTTTCAATACTTTTCATTGATTTGTAGGAATTCTTGAAATGTAGAAGTCTTGTGGTAAATCATGATTTAATTAAAAAAGAACATACCTGCTAACCCCTCTTCTAGGAGGTACGTAGGTAAAATGTAAATACATTATAAGTAAAGGCAAGACAAATTTCTCTCCCTACATATGAATAAACTAATCATTGTTAGTTTTTACTGTAATAGTTAAAAAACTAGAGACACAAAAATACCTTCTGGCTGGGCACAGTGTTGCAGGCCTATTATCCCAGCAATTAGAAGTCTAACACAGGAGGATTACAGGTTCAAATCCAGCCTCAGCAACTTAGCAAGACCCTTGGCATCTTAGTAATACCTTTTTTCAAAAAAATTTTTAAAAAGAGTGCTGAGGGTATAGCTTGGACATACCACATCCCTGAGTTCAATTGTCATTCCCCAAGGGGAGAAGAAGGATGTTTTCTAAAGATTCAAAGGCAAACACTAATTAACTTAAAAGTAATTTCAGAAATAAATATGAATGAAACATCTTTTGATAACAAGAGTCCAGTAGAAATTGATACAGTAATAAATGACATAGTTCTTCACTCTTAAGAAGAATATAGTTTAATAGTGAAAACATAATTAAATTATAAAAGCATCATTTTTAATGCTTTATATCATTTAATAGAATTGCCAAGTACTTCTCAAGCAAAACAATAATTATCAGTTATTCTTCTTGAGTTTAAAAGGAATTCTTTAATTTTGATTTTAAAACAATGCTGATGTTTAAATTGAGATCTAAATATGAACAGACATTGAAACACTAGTCTAACAAGATTTTCTTTTGACAAGGTATTAAATTTTGTCAAATAATTTTTCACATGAATTTTCTCTAAACTTTTGATTAATGGATATGGTCACTACATTCATAAATATTCTAATATTGAACCATTTCACCACAACTAAAACAAACCACATCAGTTTTAATGTTTTTTAGATGTACTACAGATTTTAATTTCCAATATTTGAGATTTTTTTCATAAATATTTATACATGTGATTTATCATTTATACTGTATATGCTAAGGGTTTTCAAAACCAGTGTTGTCATATAAGGTTTATAAGAAAAAAATTTTTTGCATGCCTTGGGTTGAACCCAAGGCATTCTACCTTTGAACTACACCTCTGGCCCTATTCCATTTTATTTTATTTGGAAACAAGGTCTCATTAAGTTGATAAGAGCATAAGTTGTTGAGGCTGGCTTTGAACTTGCATTTCTACTGTCTCAGCCTTCCAAGTACTAGAATTATAATCTTGCACCACCACCTCAGTTTGAAAACCTTGTTTTCTTTTTTCTCTTTCTTTTTTTTATTATTTATTTATTTATTTATTTATTTATTTATTTATTTATTTTTGGTGGTACTGGGGATGGAATCCAGGGACATTCTACCTCCAAACTATACTACCAGCCCTATTATATTCTTTACTTTGAAACAGGGTCTCACTAAGTTGCAGAGGGCCTCACAAGTTGCTGAGGCTGGCCATAAACCTGCAATCCTCCTGTCTCAGCCTCCCAAGTATTGGAATCACAAGCATATGCTACCATTCCCAGCTGAAAACCTAGTTTTTAAAATAGATGGGCATTTATAAACACTGGCTCTGCATTGAAAGGAGACAACAGTGATATGCACACAAGAAGAGATTGTGGTACCATCTGGATTCCAAAACCCTCATTATATTGTGTATCTCAGCTTTTGTTCCACAACTATATTGCCTTGGGCCACCTGCTTCAGGAGAACTCCTAAAACCAAGCAAAATAGTATAACAATAAGATTGAAAGCTTGTAAAGTATCGGTTTCTCTTCATAATTAATGCATAGGACAAAAAGTCAACAGAAAACCTTCGTGCTTTGGGAACAGTACTTGAAATTTCCTAGACTGGCATATACTAAGCATTCCAGGATTTTGAAGATTGCAGACTAACTTGTAGAAAGAAAAGATGAGATTTCCACTCAGCTCTGTGGGTGATTTGTGTTCCCTACTCTCTATGGTCCACGTTACACATAATGGAACAAATACATCATGTCTTTTCGAATATAACACAGATATACCTATATATCTATATCAATATATTTACTTACATGCATGCATAATGTATGCATGTATATGTATATATGCTCCCCTTTCTCCAACTCACCCCTAGACATATTTCCATTTCTTTGCCCTGCTTCATTGCCTTTTTTGTTCATGTGTTGGTTCTTTTAACCTTCTAAGCAGCATGGTCTCAAGACTGCGTACTTAATTATTTGGCTGAGAACATGAGGCATAAGATACCCTATATTGAACAACATTGCCAGTTTGTTCTCATACATACATGATACCAGATAGCTTGTCACCAATGGGAAAAATTCAGAACTTCACCAGAGGCTTCAGCTTCTTGCTTCTGGAGATCTTCCTCTGTTATCGTCTATTTGATTCCTCTCTTCTCCCCTAATATATTTGCTACAGTCCTCATGTGAATACAGTAGGCTCACCTGGTAATGAAGACCAGCCTCCCTGTTTTAAGGTTTTCAAGTGGTTTCATTAGCAACAGTAATTGCATGTATGACTTCAATTCTCCTTTCCCATTTACCAACATATTTGGGGGTTCCAATAATTACAATGTAGACCATTTTGGGGAGCTATTCTATCTACCACAGCAAATAGATGTGTTGCTGGATATAGTTTGCTAATATTATGTTTAAGATTTTCACATATATATTTATAACTTTTATTGGTGTAAAGTATTGAAAGGTCTAGGAAAGAACCCCTCCTCGGGTCTCAGCACTCACCCCAATCAATCACAAGAGTCGCCACTTGATGCAAACAGCAAGAGGTTTTATTAAGCATACCAGCGCGCTAGGGCTCAACTCATATTCCAAACAGGGACAGAGGAGAAGAACCCTGAGCTACAATAAAGCAGGGTTTTTAAAGAGAAAATGGCAGAGGAATTTTAAGGGTGGAAAGTTTAAGACAAGCTGGGTGGGATAAGTATTTTAAGACATAAGACATAAGCATATTTCAAGACATAAACATAAACTGGTCACAGCGTTCGCAGTCACAGCGCCCCGACACATCGGGGAAGGCCAGATAAGTACAGAGCAAGTATTATTAACATTCCATTCTCAGGCCATGTTTACTTAAACGTTTTATCATTCAGAGAACCTAAGGGGTTTGGGCTTCTGCATTTCTGGTTTCTTTCTTTATTTTTTTATTCTTACAGTATCTCGTGATGTTATTGTCTGTTTTTTTTTTTTTAATTTATTAAGGTAGAAGTTGAAGTTACTTATTTGAGATTTTTCTTTTTTTTAGGATATATTTTTTTCAATGCTGCACTGCTGGAGCTGCACTCAAATTTTGATGTTGTGTTTTCATTTTTGTTTATCTCAAACTCTTTTCTAGTTTCTTCCTTTGCCTCATTGGCTACATAAAAGAATGCTATTTATTCTCCACATGCTTGTGAAGTCTCCAAAAGTCTTCCCATTTTTATTTCTAATTTATTTCTATTTTTATTGGAGAATATACTTTCTATATTTAATCCTTTTACATTTCCTGATAAATTTAATTACCTAACATATAATTTATCCTAGAGAATATTCCATACACAATAAAAAATTCTGATGTTGTAGGGTAAAATATCCTATAGATATTATAGATATTATAATAAATATTATGTCTGTTGATTTTTGCAAGTTTTTTTTCATTTCTTTTGGATCTTCTATGTTCTCTCCTGAAAGTGGAGTGTTAAACTCATCAAATATTATTGTTGAATTGTTAATTTTCTTAAATATTATTATTTTTGACTTATGTGTTTTGTGACTCTATTAGTTGCCTACTTTTTATGTTCCTTATATCTTATTGATAGGTTGACATTTTATGACACTAAAATATCTTTTGTTTCTCGTAACTTATTTGTATTATATGTTATGATATAGTACATCTACTCCATCTCTCTTTTCTTTTGGTTACTGTTTAAACAGTGTACTTTTTCTAATTTTTTAAGTTTCAACCCATTTATGTCCTTGAATTGAAAGTGTGCCTCCTCTAGACAGTAGAAAGCTGAGCATGGCTGTTAACTCTTTCTGTTAGTCTTTCTCTATTGGTGAGGGTGTGTAATCCATTTCCATTTGATTTAATTAATGATAAAGTCAATTTATAACTTCCTTTTCTGTTTGTTTAAAATATGTTTTATACTTTTGTTTCTCTCTTCCTCCATTATTATATTTTTTACTTAAATGTATATTTTCTAGAATATTATTTTAGTTCCCTTGTTTTTTCTTTCCTTTACTTTATTTTTTGAGTTATTCTCTTAGTGGTTGCCCTGCAATTTTAAATTACCTCTTTAATTGGTAACAATTTAGTTCCTATTAATACAAACTTCAATAATAATTTTAATAGTTTACAAAAACTTTACTCCTATTTAGGCCCATTGCTTCCCTGCTCTGGGTTGTCATACAATTTACATCTATATGCATTGTATGCCCACCAACACAGAATCATAATTATTGCTTTAAAATCATTAAACAATATAGGATAAAAAAGCTACAAATAAAAATC
Source organism: Graphiurus murinus (assembly GCA_004027655.1). Lineage (NCBI taxonomy): Eukaryota > Metazoa > Chordata > Mammalia > Rodentia > Gliridae > Graphiurus > Graphiurus murinus. Next base: position 76,518 of record PVLC010004045.1, read on the forward strand.
ATATTAATATATGTATTACATTTGGTAGTGATTTTTATTTCATGTAAATTTAAGTTATGGTGCACTGTTCTTTCATTTTAGTCTAAAAGAGTCCCTTTAACATGCATTCAATGGCAGGTTTTCTAAGGAAAAATTCTCTCAGATTAGGTTATAAAGGAATGCTTATATTTTCCTTTATTTTCAAAAGATAATTTTGCATCTTATAACATTCTTTCCTTAGAGGTTTTTGTTTCTTCATTCTTATAATGTGCAGTCCTGATCCTTCTACCCTTAATTGTTTAAAATAAAAAAAATTAGCTCTTAACATTATTGAGGATATCTTGTATTTGAGGAGTTACTTTCTTGTTTCCAAGATTCTTTTTGTTTTTTTCCCCCTTTATTTGTGATGTGTCGAGGTGTGTATCTATTCCAGTTTACCCTAACTGGAATGCATTTTTTCATTAAATCCTGGGAGATATTTACTTTACCACTTCAAAATTCTTTCTTTCCCTTTTTCTCACAACTAATTCTGCAGTTCCCATTATGCATATGCTCATACTCATGATAGCATCAAACAGGTCTCTGAAGCTCTGTTCATTCTCTTCATTTTTTAAAATTTATTGGTGCATTGTAATCATACATCTTTGTGAGATACAAGCTGGTAGAGGCATACATGCACACAGGTATCAGTTAACCCTTCCTCAATTACCACCCCATTCCCTCCCCCTCTACCCCCTTCTCACATTAAGTTTAGTGATTGACTTTGATATGTTTGTAAATGTACATCAAGTGCATTAGGGTGTTTCCTCCTCTCCCCGCCTATCGCCTTCAGTTAGATCCTCTTCTTTGATCATCTACTGTTTTCCTTCTTTTCCTAGAGTCCTCCTATGACTCACTTTCTCCCTAGCTTCCACAAATTAGGGAGAGCATCTGAGGTTTTTTTTTTGTTTTTGTAATTTTTGTGACTGACTAATGTAATTTCCTGCAAATGAAATGATTATATTCTTCTTTATGGCTGAGTAAAATTCCATTGCGTACATATCCTATAGTTTTGTAATCAATCTTGACTGGTTCCATAGTTTGCAATTGTGAATTGTGCAGCTAGAAACATAGATACACATGCATTAGTCTGGTAGTTTGGTTACCATTCTTTTGGGTAGAGATACCCAGAAGTGGTATTACTGGATCATATGGTAGATTCATTCCCATTCATCTGGGGGCCCTCCATAATGTTTTTTAAAGTGGTTGAACTAATCTACAATCCCACCAACAATGTATTAGGGTTCCCACTTCTCCACACCCTCACCAGCATTTGTTGTTGTTTGTGTTTTTAATGATTGCCATTCTAATTGGGGTTAGGTGAAATCTCAGGGTAGTTTTGATTTTTATATCTCTGATTGCTAATGATGCTGAACATTTCCTCATACGATTTTTGGCCATTTGCATTTATTCTTTAGCTATTAGTCCTCTATAGGAAGAGTAGTTTGCAAAATTTTTCTACCATTTCGTGGGCTCTCTGTTGAGGCTTGATAGTTTTCTTTGCTACAGAGAAGCTCTTCAGTTTAATGCAATCCCATGTACTGCTCTTCCTTTGAATTTCCTGTGCCTTTGGGGTCTTGTTGAGAAAGTTTTTTTGTTTGTTTGTTTGTTGTTGTTGTTTTTTTACCTGTACCCATGTGTTGAAGTGTTCGATCTATGCCCTCTTCAAGTAGCTGCAAGGTCTCTGGTCTGACTTCCAAGTCCTTGATTCATCTTGAATTGACTCTTTTGCAGTATGAGAAAGTAAGGTTTATTTCCATTTTTCTGTATATGGTTACCCAATTTTACCAACACCATTTGTTGAAGAGGCTATCTTTTTTCCAGTGTGTGTTTTGGCTCCTTTGTCAATAGGCTGTAAGTGTGCTGATTTGTTTCTGAGTCTTCTATTCTGCTTCATTCATTCTCTTTGTATATCCAAGTGAATAATCTCAATTAACATATCTTGAAGTTCATTGTAGCTTTTAGTTTTTCAGGCCAAATATGCTGGTAAATCCTTCTAGCACATTCTTCATCTCTACTACTTCACTTTTGAACTTCAGAAATTCTATTTAGGCTGTTTTATAAATTCTATATCTTCATTGATATTTTCTACTTGGTAATAAATTGTTCTCATACTTCTATTATTTAGATATTATTTACTTTTGTTCTTTGAAGATATTCCCAAATAAAATAAAATATCTTCAAAGAACTAATGTCAAAATTAAGGTCTTTGTATAGGAAATTTATATTTGAGCTTTCCTAGTCATAATTTCCACAGAATTGCAGAAAATTTTACATTTTTCTCTCTCAATTTAAGTTCTTTCTTCTTTTAATAATTTTTTTTGTTGTTGTTGAATAAGGTACAATCTGAGTAATGTGTCAACTTTGAAAATCAGTTTCTCCATTTTCTCCAAGGTTGTCACTGTTGATATTCATGTTATTGTTGCTGCTGCTATTTAGTGGCTTTTCTGAATTAAGCCTTTAAAGTCAGTGTTCGCCATAGTGTGGAGACACTGAAGTCTTTACTCAGCTTAGTGATCAACAAATGATTGAAAATAAACTTCCTTAAGTGACTCTAAACAATAAGTTCTCAGTTGTTGCTAAATGGTTCTCTATGTATCTGTTTTCGCATACCTTCGGTACTCAACCTGGCAGTTTAAAATTATACCACAGCCTTTACTTCCTGCTTGGACAGAACCTCAAAGTCAGCCAGAGGTGGAAATTTAGAGCCTGCTCAGGTCTTTTCTAAGTGTGCACAAACCCCAATACAAGCACTGCTCTATGCATGTGAGAGGTCTTCTTGATTCTAGTAACATGTCAAAAACTTTGATAGCTACTCTGGACATATCCAACAAACTTTTATTTTTAAGATTTTTGGTCAGAGTATAATTTCCCCCACGATTATCACGGCCTAAGGCAATCATCACTAATCCTGTTAACAAATATCCCTGAGCATAAATTTGTTCACCTTGGAAAAGCTCTAATTCAGATTTAAAAAAAAAATAACCTATGAGTGAAATTTTCCAGGAAACTGCCAGATTAAATAATAAGAATTAGCTGAAAAGTAGGCTTTGTATGATGTGCAAACCTATACACATTCTCCAGTTGCTGTTAGACTGCTGATTTTCAACATGATTATAATGCTGCTGGTTTTCAAAGCTACCAGGAGATGGGAAGAGGCAGATGGGGATGTGATAAATTATAATACCATAAAACTTACTGATATTATTGAAACTAAACCAATTTTTTCTAGAATAGAAAAAAAGTTATTGCAAGCATTTTGTTTTAGAAGCATTGATTTTGTCTTTTTTTTTTGAACTGGGAGCATTCTACCTCTGAGTTACACCCACAGTCCTTTTAACTTTTTTTCTTTTTTTTGCAGTACTGGGGATTGAACTCAGGGGTGCTCTACCTCTGAGCTACACCCCCAGCCCTATTTTTTATTCTTTATTTTGAAACCGGGTCTCGCTAAGTTGCGGAGTGCCTCACTAGGTAGCTGAGGCTGGCCACGAACCCAGATCCTCCGGTCTCAGCCTCCCGAATGCTGGAATTACAAGCGTGAGCCACCATGCCTGGCTTAACTTTTTGTTTTGAGAAACAGTCTTTGATCTTCCTGTCTCAGCCTCCCAAGTACTGGAATTATAGGCATGGGCCACCATGTCTGGCTTCTCATTGCTTTGTTTTATTTTTTAATGTGATGAAAATTTATGTGAGGGGTGTTATTTATTTATTTTTATTGGTGCATTGTAATCATATATCATAATGAAGTTCAGAGCAATAGAGACATACATGCATACTTGATGAGCTTCCCCCAGTTCCCATTGCACTCCCTCCCCTTCCTCATACACATTATTGAGATTGGCTGATAATTTTTTGTATGTATATCATTTTCATTGATGTGTTTCCTTCGAAAAATCTCCCTTCCCCCACTCATCTTCCTCCCGGAGGCCCCTCCATTCACTCCACTAAGGGTTCTCCTCTTTTGACTGGAGTCCCTTTGGTTTTTCAATTTCTTCCTTTCTTCCATTTATAATGGAAAACATCTGATGCTTAATTTTGTGTGACTGGCTAATTTTACTTAACATAATGTTCTCCAGGTTCATCTATTTTCCTGCAAATAACATGTTTTTGTTCTTGATTGCTGAGTAGGATTTCACTGTGTGTATATCCCATAATTTTGTGAACTTATTGGTTAGTCACTTAAGGAAGTTTATTTTCAATCATTAATTGACCACTAATCCATTCATCTGTTGATGGACACCTAGGCTGGTTCCTTAATTTTGTTATTGTCAATTGTGCTGCTATAAGCATAGATATGCATGCATTATTATACTCGACTGCTTTCAATTTATTTGGGAAGATACCCAGGAGTGGACATAGCTGAGTCATATGGTAGTTCCATTCTCAGTCTTCTGAGTAATGTCCACACTGTTTTCCAAAGTGGTTGTACTAATTTGCAATCCCACCAATTTATCAGAGTTCCTATGTCACTCACATCTTTGCCAGCATTCATTATTGTTTGTGTCTTTGATAACTGTCACTGTTTTGCAACTCTCTGATCATTAATGATGCTGAATGTTTTATCACATACTTAGTGACTATTCGTATTTCTCCTTTTGTGAAGTATCTGTTTAGTTCACTTGCCCATTTTTTATTGGTTTATTTATTTATTTATTTATTTATTTATTTATTTATTTTTAGTGTTAAGTTTCTTAAGTTCTTTGTATGTTACAGATATTAGTCCTCCCATTCTGTTGGTGCTCTCTTAAGGGTTTTGATGGTTTCCTTTGCTGCACAGAAATTTTTAACACAATCTCACTTAGTGAGTATCATTTTAATTTCTTTTGCTTTGGGGTTCTTATTGAGGATAAGCAGTGCTCATATGTTGGAGCATTGATCCTATGTGCTCTTCTAACACTTGCAAAGTCTCTGGTCTAATTTTCAGGTCTTTGATACATCTTGAGTTGACTCTTATGCAGGATGAAAAGGTGGGGTTTAATTCCATTTTTCTACAAATGGATAACCTTTCATCACTTTTAATGAAAGAATTTTTAAAGGTTTTTTATGCCACCATTCCCAGTAGTGTCACTCATTTTTTTCTATAAAGATATCAGATGCTGACAAGCTACAGTATAAAATTTAATCATGAGAAGCTTTTAGATACATGTTTTCATGAAATACTGTGGAGACCATATAAGACTGTAAGCTGGATAATAGCACAATCATATTCATAGTTAAATGATATAATAAATTAGTTGTTTAGCAAATTGATTTTCAACTACAGGAAGGTCTCCAGTGACTACGTTTTGTGCTAATATAATTTAGTATCTTCTGAACAATTTGGATAAATACATAGAAGACATTTAAAATCAAATATTCAAAATAATTCTGACTGAATTTTTTTAAATACTTTGATAGGCTGGATCACTGAGCAAAACCCAGCATAAAGATGTAACAAGACCCAGTGTAAAGTTTAGAACTTTCCATTTAAAAATTCATTGTAATTTGCATACTAGGGGAAGCAAATTTAATAGCAATTTGTAATGGAAGGAAGAAACAAGAGAAAACGAAAGAAGGAAAAATAAAAGTAATAATTGTAGTTGCCCATCAAAACTGCTCTATCCTAATATTAGGGAAAGTGTATGGCTGGCGTACATACACATGTACACACAACTGCTCTTAGAAACATTAATTACTAATTAATTCAAAAGGTATCTATGCAGTATATGATATATGCAATCTACAATGATATTAAAGATAAAAAATATTATAAGAAAAGTACAAATTTTATCCTCTATATGATCTCCACCTAAAAGAGATAAATGAAAACAAATCATAATAAAATACAATCAGTGTTTTTATCACAGATAATTACAAAGCACAAAGGGAGAACTCACATAGCACAATTAATTTTGTTTGAAAAGAAAGTTTTGATAGATAAATATACTTCAACTGCCCCACAAGAGTTTGGAAAACATTCCAGAGACTGGAAATTATTTGCATATATTATGCTTTTGGCACGAGTTTGGTCCTAGAGTAAAAAATAATAATAGGACAAGTATTTCTTACCTTTGAAAATCAGTCTTGTGAAATACTCCTCCCAACTCCCCCTCAACAGATAGAACTCCGTAATCTCTAAGTGAAAATTAACTGAAGGGTCTTATTGAGTTATTAAGTACAAAAGGTCCTTTGCAGGGACTTCTCTCAGTTTCACACTGGTGAGAGATAAAAATTCAATTCACACTATGACTAGTTCTACAGAAATATACTTAAGCATTATTCAGTGCATTAGAGATTATCAAAAAAGATTAGTCATATGCAACTACTCATAAGACCCTAATATGATGCCAGCACACTCATCAGCCTTTTAATTAAAGCATTACAAGTATTTCTACCTCTATAATGTGCTATATTTCTCTGAACTTCTTATTATACAAGCATTTTTTTTTCATTGAATTGTTACAGCAACTCTGAGCATTGCACACGATTTATAATATCACAGATTGGATGACAAATAATAGTAGAAGCTAAAGATAATAAATAATTATTGGTACCATCTGGACCCTTTGAAAAACATCCTTTTAAAGACCACATTTCAGAACCCTACAAAAATAGAATTTGTGCAAAAAACCCCCAACAATGTTAAATTTAAATTAGAGGGGAACAAAGATACTAATTAAGAATTCACAGGGGAAATGTAGATCTAATTTAGAAGCAATTGACACAAAATTATTCATAAAACAGAATGGCTTTTCAGATTAGCATCTACAGTGATGAAATAGAATAAGTTCTCTATCAATCTCCTCATGTCAAAGATAGCAAATGCCACCTCATCTGAGCCATGGGGTCATTCTGACAGATTTCCCATTTCTCAACTGAGAAATCTGGTTACTATTGGCATTGATGCACATTACATTCAACAAGAAAAAAATATAGTGATTATATATGCATAGAGGCTATTTTTCTATTAAGTTATTTCTACATCAATGGAGAGTGAGTTAATCATATCAAATGTTAGTAGATAGCTTTGTAAAGATATTAGGTTGAAGATCCTTGTAAGCCTATAACAACATTGTTATTGGTTTGTTGTTGTTGTTGTTTTTCTCAATGACTCCTGAGAAGGGAAAAAAATACCACTCACAATTCTATTAGGGTTTCTCATAAAAGCAGTTCACAGGAATTCCAAGAAAAAGAGAGTCTTAAGGCAGGTAGTTACAATAAGTAGACACAAATATTTGCCAAGTGCCTACAAATCACAGCACACACATTTTACACTTAACATATGCACGATTTTATTTCTCTTATGAAAAAAGAAACTCAAAGGATGTTATCTTCATTTTCCAGATAAGGAAGCTGACTTAGGTGAGAAGTTAGAGAAATAGTTAAATGGAGCCACTGAAACTACAGGATATGGAGCAGATTGGAAACTACAGAGACACACACCAATGTAGAACAATCAGGATATGTGATAGTGCGTGGGTAAGCATTAGATTCAGGGAGACTGGTTCTTTTCAGAAATGTTTGACATCCTCCTAAGAGCATGAACTTAAAGTGGAAAAATCATGCTGAACAGATCTCATACCGAAGTACAGACAAAATTGTTATGTAATATTTTCTTTTACTACTGAGATAGTAAATGAGGAACTTCATTGCAGGAACTTGGATAAAACAGAACTATTTTTATGTTTCATTATGATAAAATGATTTTCTACTTTGCTAGCAATTGATCAGACTGTTGCTTTGTGATTAAAGCCAGCAATGCATTTGTTTATAATAACATATCAATATAATTTTTATTCACACTTCTCTTCATATCACTGGGCATGTATTGAAGGTTTTGTCACCAATGCATTCAGTTGACACCCAAAAGTGCATGCTTTAAGAATAAAGAACAAGCCGGGCGTGGTGGCACACGCTTGTAATCCCAGCATTCGGGAGGCTGAGACTGGAGGATCCGGGTTCACGGCCAGCCTCAGCTACCTAGTGAGGCAATCTGCAACTTAGTGAGACTCGGTTTCAAAATAAAGAATATAAACTAGGGCTGGGGGTATAGCTCAGAGGTAGAATGCCCCTGGGTTCAATCCCCAGTACACACACACACAAAAGGAAGAAGAAAGAACATCCCCTAGACCTATTGTTCTAAAAGTAGTGTTGGTTCACAGCCCCAAAATGGACTAACCATGATGGGAGTCAACAAAGTCGAAACAATTTTCATAATACCAACACATTATTGCTTTTTTTCTTGTGTTAGTGTTTGCACTGATGAAGGAAAATAAAACTTCTGTCATCTTAATACCGATCACAATACCAAACACTTAATAGAATTTTATTCCTCAATGCCTTGCACTAACAGTATAATATTATTGTTATTGCTAAATACATATACATTTTCAGTTCAACTTAAAAATGTCCTTGTTGAACAGTATAATTTCTTAATTCAAATAAATATTTATGTTGCATATATGTTGAAGGTCATTGGAATATATTCAAAGACTAAGACAAGATAGATCTGATTAGTGAACAGAAGGTATACATCAACAGAGTAATGGAAACTGTAAAAAGTACCAAATGAAAACTTTTTAGTGGAAAAGTACAATCTCTTGAATTCAAAAGTAGACAGAACTGGACAATCTTAATAGTAGATTGGAAATGGCAGTAGAAACAAGTCAACAAATATAAAAGCAGATTAGTAGAAATCATTCTACAAGAAGGTCAGAAAGAGGGAAAACAAATAAAAAAAACATAAAGCCTCAGGAAGCATAGACATTGCAAAGATATTTAATTTAATATAGTTAGAATCTCAAAAGAAGAAAAGAGCAAGAAAAAAATGTCAATGTTATAATAACAAAAATTTTCCAAATTTGGTCAAAATACAACAATCTGTAGAGCCTGTAAGTAGAAAACCACACCTATGGAGATTACACACAACTTGATAAAAACCAAAAACAAAGATCAAATCATAAAAGCATCTAGGGCAGAAACGAAGAATACATATTATACTCAGGAAAGCAAAGACAAGAAATAATAAGTGTAATTTCTCATCAAGGAAGTAAAAAAGGAAACCAGAATTAAATTAATTACATCTTTAAAGCAACAAAAGAAAACAGAAAAAAAATATGAAGCCTAAATTCTATCTAAAGTATTTTTCAAAACATGAAATAAAATATTTTAAGGTCAATGAAAAGCAGAAGACATTTTCATTTGGAGATCTTCTTAAAAAAAAAAAAGTCATCACACTGTAGAAGGAAAAAAAAAACACACAGATAGAAACTCAGGTCTAAGCCAGGGGTAGTGGTGCACACCTGTAATCTCAGTACTTAGGAGACTGAGACAGGAGAATTGCAGGTTTAAAGGGCAGTCTCAGCAAGTAGGGTGACTTTCATAACCTAGAGAGACCCTGTTTCTAAATAAGAGTAAAATAGGGCTGGAGGTGTAGATCAGATATAGGATGCCTCTCTCTGGGTTCAATCCCCAGTACACCCCAAAAAATAAATAAATAAAAAGAAACAGATTTACAGGGGAAAAAAAGAGCACCAAAATTATACAAAGATTGATAATTTAAAGGCAATGTTTTTTTTTCTTAGTTAAGTTTTAAAAAATTGGTTTTTAAAGTATAAATAATAATAGTACATGGGAGGCTGAGACAGGAGGATCACAGTTTCAAGGTCAGTCTCAGCAACACACTGTTTCAAAATAAAAAGGGCTGTAGCTGTATTTAGACCAGATGTAGAATGCCTCTTGATTCAATCCTCAGTAACCCCCCCCCAAAGGTAAAAGTCAGTAAAAATAGTAGCATTATACTGAAGGATTAGTATGTCTATTGAAATAAAAATATATTACAAAATTGTTATAAATGGTAGGGTTGGGTTGATATATTTATTGTATTCAATGTTCTTATTTTTAAGGGAAGAGATATAATATTAATTCTAAGTATATTGTGATAAGAAAATGGTACATATTATAATATTTAGATAGTCACTAAAATTGTAATGATAATAAACATAGAGTGCAAATTAAAATGCAAAAGAGGAAAAAAGAATTGAAATATAGTATTTTAAAATATTCAATTTTAAAAAGGCAGGAAAAGCAGAAGAAACAAAAAAGTAGTACAAATAGAAAACAAAATTATGACAATCTTAACGAACACAGTATCCATATTTACAGTAAATGTAAATAAACTAAACACAAATTATAGAAATAGGCACCTTAAGAATCGCTTAACTGAGGATGAGTAAAATTTCCTTGTTGGAAGAGAGTTGATTTCCCTTGTGCCTTTGGCTATTTCTTTGTCGTTTGTTTTGTTTTGTTTTGTTGTTCACTTTTCTTGCTTTCAGGCTTGCTTAGAGGAGATGTGTAAGCCACTCTAAAGTTCTGGTTCAAGCCTGCTCACCTGCCTGCTCTGTTTCCAACTTTGCTAAGGAGACAGATTGGGTTGCTGCTGGAAGGAGATTCTTCTAGGCTGAGGACTGGGGATGTGGCCCAGGGCACTCGCCCAGCATTCACTAGGGTCCTAGGCTGGATCACCTGTGCTGCAAGAGAAAAAAGAAAGGAAAGAGGGGGGAGAGAGAAGAGAGAAAACATCAAAAGGGTAAACAAAACAAACAAACAAAAACCCTACAACACGCAAGTACAAAGCAGCAGCCAAAAAAAAAGTCAGGACGGAAAAATAGAACAAGAAAAAACTCTCACACTTGGCCTCTGCAGCTCTGTAGCCCTCTTGAGTCTGTTTAAGGTCCACTTATTACAGAGGTTCCTGAGCACGTTCCAAGCATTCTCACTTGCTCAGAAATCTGTAACAGAGATGTCAATCTGCAGCCCCAATACGATGGTCTCTTGCCCAGTGTCTCTCTCTGTCTGTACCAGCCCCAGGCATCACACAAGAGGAGAGGAAGAGAAAAAATAAAAAGGAATTCAGGGAACATTTAAATTGCCATTATTAACACTAGAAAAATAAAAGTCTGAATAACTCTACATATAATTAAAAGAAATTGTCTTTTTTAAATTAAAAAAAGCTTCTTAAAAAGATACACCAAGTCCAAGAAACTTTTTTTTTTTTAGTTCTATTATCAGGGGGAAAATTAACACTCATTTTATAAATGCCTTTCCAGATAAGAAAGTGAAATAGATTTCTTCAATGCAATGCAATGGAACAATAGACCTAAATAGGAAAGTTTAATTGTAGAGACCCTCAAAGATATTAAAGGATAACATTGGAAGTTTAATTGTAGAAATTTCAAGAGATGATCCAAAAAGCATGAACCACTTGTAAAACAATTATGAAGCAGTTAAAAATTCTGTTCATCAAAAATACCATTAAAAGAACCAGAACATAAGCCTCAAACTAGGAAAACAACAACTGAGTACATATATTTTAAAGAATATGGTAAGAATTTCTCCAAATCAAAAATAAAAACACAACCCAATTTTTGAAATGGGCAAAATATTTGAACAGGCACCTGACAAAAAATATATCCGAATTGCTCATAAGAACATTAAAAGATCTAAAATTAGTCATCAGGAAAATGCAAATTAAATCACTATATGATACCATTTCATACCCTCTGCCCTAACTAAAATCAAAAAGATCCAGAACACTAAATGATGGCAACAATCTGGACCAGATGGAAACTCACCCATTGTTAATGAGAATGTAAAATAATACAACCATTTTGAAATATTGTGTAGTACTTTCTTATAAAGGTGAATATTCATCTACTCTAAATACAAAGTATTTATATCATGTATCAAAAAGTGGAAACATCTCAAATATTCATCAGTAGTAATATCAATATACAGACAATAATAAGGATATGCATTTACTTCAAATCACTTCATCAGAAAAGCCAGACACAAAAGAGTACACACTATATAGTTTCATTTATATAGTCTGAGAGCAAGCAAAACCAATCTATGGTGATAGAAATCAGAATAGTGGATTCCTATGAAGAACTATGACATTTCTGAGGTGATAGAAATGCTTTTCCTAGATTGGAGGGCTTGTTAACAAGAAAACACCCCTGTCAAATTCTCTATATGAAACACTTAGACAACTCTTAAATTTCTCTTATACAGAGATTTGAATAGTGTGTTAATTTTACCTCAATAAAAAGAAAAGCATCTTTCTTCAAGAAGCTTCCTTCAATTGATCCTACTCAACTCTAAATGAAAAACTAATATAAATCGCTTACAGCTTACAGCTATGCTAGAACATAAATCATCTTTTGTGTAGTTTATAAACCTGTTTCCTCCTATATGAAATATATTCTTTCCTTATCCCTGTTCTGATCTCAGGAAATACTTAGAAATATTTTTAAAATCATGCATTAACACTGGTATCTAGTCCTGGAGGTATTTTTTATTAAAAAATTATATGTCTTCATAAATCTGTTTGCCTGCCCAAGAACACTATAGTTTGGATCTGGAATGTCCCTGCAAAAGCCCATGATTTAAATGAGTGGTCCTCAGGTTAGCACTGTAAGACTCTGGTAGATAACTTTAAGAGATAGGACTTAGTAGGTGGTTTTATGTCATTAGGGCCATGCCCCTGGAGAAGAATGTGGGATGCATTATTTATCTTTCATACTCCACCTCCATGAGATGAATAAATTTGTTTCAGCATACAGTTCCTGCCATGATATATTGCTACCTCACCACAGGCCCCAATGCATGGATCTACCCAATCCTGGATTGGAAACTCTAAATTGTGAGGCAAAATATACCTCTTTAGAAGTTGAATATATCAGGTATTTTGTCACGGTAATGAAAAGCTGACTAATACTGTGATGTTCATTCCATGAGATTCAGTGTGATCCTAAATTATAATTTGGCTTGTATTTAAACTCAATTTCTATATTCAGTAAGT